>VWZF01002180.1:1804247-1836745 GCA_013396755.1 Sclerurus mexicanus
CTTTCCTTCCCTTTCCTTCTTTCTTTCTGCAGTGATGCAGAAAACCAGACATATTTAATCAGTATTAGCTGCTTTAGTTCAAATAATTTTTAACCCCACCATGAAGCTAGAATTTCTATTCTCTCAAGACTCCATTCCTCTTTTCCATTCTGTGGCCCCTAGAGTGCACAATGTCCACAGAGAGTGAGTGTCTTCTCACTCTCTCTACATTCTGTCTGCCCATGAAGACTCTGAGGATTGCAGGAGAGGTGATTCTCCCTGTCTACTTTCTCCATGACAGATTCCCTTCCATCCTGTCAGTTACATTTGCAGCCTGACTCCAAGCCTGTTTATAGCCAGAGAAATCTTTTCATGGACTTCTGTGGGCTTTGAATCAAGCCTTTATAAACCACACATGTACCCAACAGGTATTTATTAACATGAGCTGGCCATGTACTGTATGCCATCAGTGTGGAAAAAACTAACAATAACTTTACAATTACCCACCTAAGCCCTCTAACAGGCTCCAAAGGCATGTCTCTTCGCCAAGCAAGCATTGAATCAAGTTTGACATTTCTAGGGTAAATCATTTTTGTGTTCTAAAAACCAAAAAAAGGGTTAGGAAAAAGTCCAAAGAGTGAGAACATCCCCATTTTTGGACAATAATATCATTCAAATGTCCTATCCAAATAGCTTCAAACGTTCCAGAAACAAATGTGCATTCTGGAATAAAACTGCTGACTGCTAGGTGAAATTTCAGGTGGCCCGACTTGAGGTTGGTAAGATTAAGCAGGGTATTAACAGTACTACCCTTCTTTTCACTTTTAATTACCCATAGAGATAGTAGTGTTACTCAGTCTTTCCAGAATGCTTACACAGCTCCAGATAGTAATTTCTTTATGTTTTGACCTTACATTCAGAGATTTCAGTTCTTTCACAGACATTGCCTTAATTTGTCTTAATTTTGAGCTGTAGAACATGAAATTAGATGTTATTTTTTAGTCTCTTCTTGAACTGAATGGGTGGTGCCTGAACTATCAGAGAGGACAGCCCAGTGGACTTGGAAAAACCTCAACTCACTGTGAGGGTGAGATGTCACAAAGGACTTTCCACACTTTATCAGATAATATCTCTAAGCCAAAAAGTTTGGATCCAGACCTAGATAAAAAGTGCCTCCAAGAACAAGTCTGAAGAGCCCCAGGGTTTCCATCCAGGCCAATTTCTAACTGTGATGTAAGGAAAGGATATTTCCCTTAACATTTAAGTTTTGCATCATCAGTTCTCTCATGCTTTTACTTTTTCACTTTCAGCAGCAAATCAATCATTAAAATATTAGCAAAAGTTTGGTTTTGTCTTGTAGATGTTGTAGTTCAGTGTGGAACGGTCCTAGTGAAATATATATCTCTGAGAAACCATTTGGAGACAGGTATCTGCTAACAAGTAGTTTTATCTTGTTCACTAAGGCCAAAATATTTTAAAAGTAGATGTCAAAATTGGGGTTTTCTGAGTCATGAATGAGCATTTGCATGAGTATGAGTAATGCCTTTTTTTTAAAAAAAAAAGAAAAAGGAAAGCTCAGTTACCCTGTGCCAACTTTTAGTAGTCCCTTTGAAAGTCATGGCTGAAAAAACTCAAGATATTGGCCATAGATTGTGATCACCTTTCCTTCATGTTCTGTCACTCTGGAGACGCATGTACCCTGGTCACTTCTACATCTGCTGCTTTAGATACTCTGCAGTTGCAAGGGTTAAACACAGGACTGTAAGTTCACAGATGTGAAAATACATATTTTTTGGCAGGGCAAATGCACTAGGCAACTTCTGCGTGCTTGTGCTTTGAGTAAGGAGGCCACCTGCTTCTAATGTTACAGGAATATGTTGGCTAGTGGAAAGGCAGACACCATTTTTCACTAATTGAATAATCTGTGTATCTTACCCAAGTGCCAGGAGATTGCTTCTAACCCATGATTAGCTTGAAGTATTGATGACATATTTAAAAAAACCAAATAAATATATACATTCCGAAAGTCGCTTTCCTGTTTGGTCCAAAACATTTTATTCATAGTACAGAGTGATGGGAAAATGGGTATTGGATGAAAGAAATGGTAAATAGGAAACAATGGTTTGCTTGGATTAGCAGGGCAGTTTCTGGGTAGGGTAGTGTTTGGTGGGTACACATATTCAACGGTTTGGCACTGGCACATGGAATAGCAAACACATGGAGCAGTTAAAATCAAGCTTGCATTAATGATTTCATTGCCTGAACTAAATTTGTAATGTAAATCATTCGGAGGTGCTCTAAGGCATTTCTATTCTTAGAAGAAAAGTCACAAACTGGAAAGTACGTCACCTTTGCAATCAGCACCCCCTTTAGCCTGTAATGTGGAACACATGGTGGTTGAAGAGGTTACAGTGTTACAGAAATGTCATTACAGAATTTCTCTGTGTTAACATGTATCATCTGTCACATAATTGTTTGTTTTACAACCCATACCTATAATGGGCTAAGTGGGGACTATTTATATCAGTTAACAATGAGTGCCTTTAATTAGTATTTCATGCAACTGGAACATGTTAAAGATTCTGACACAAATCTGGCTTGGGTTGCTAAATTCCATATGAATTTCATTATGAAATTGCTAAGACATTACAGTTGCTCAGGTATTGAGGTTTATAAGTGCACTTCATCTGTTACAAAACTAAGGCAAGTAAGTCATATACATGTTAAAGAAAAATCTTCAAAACAATAGCTTGGTATCTGACAGTTGAACGAGAGTTTGAAGAGGAAGAGGAAAATCTTGTGATTTGAAATGTGCCTTTATGTGCCAACTGCAAATTTGTTTGCATCTACACAGCTGAAGCATTATATAGAATGAAAAAATTATGACAATGGAGAATCAGATTGTGCACAAAATTGATACTGGAAATTTATTAAAAATGCATCAGTCAGCAAAGAGATTCACAAGCCGTTGCTAGACTGTAGAATGTGCAGATGGTCCTTTGCTGATGGTTGAGACTGAGTGGTTGCATACATATTTCCTATGCTTTCTAAGTTATCTCAATAAGCAAAATATTTAGTCTGAGACCCTCACTTCCAGCCCACCCTCTTTTCAGTGACTGAGTGTGGTCAATGGGACATTTTGGAACTGCACTTCATACTGAAGGAGAGTGTTCAGTGTTCACACTGAAGGAGACTCCCAGCCCCTGTGAAACTTTCATCCATAGGCCCTCGTGAATTTGTAGCATGAAGAATGTGCCAAGGAGCAATGTAACATGCAGAGAGTGATGTGAGAGGAAAATGTGTCTGAGGTTACTGTTTTAAAATTTGGGCAGTGTCACGGTCCTTTAGACTGATCCAAAGAACATGCTAGAATCAGACTTATGTCAAAATTAAAACAGTTCAGGAGATTAGGAGTGGGAGAGCAAAGGATGACAGGAAATCCCAGCAGCTTCATGCCTCAACATTATTCTTCTCAGATGTAGGGACTGAGAGTCTGTTCCTCTGTGTGCCTCAGTTCCTGAACCCTAACACTGCTTTTTTTCTTCCATACCTATATTAGACTTGCAAATTTACATTGCAATGAGAGAGTAACTCAGCAACTGTCTTTAGAACTTTTCTCAAAGCTTTCTTCAACATTTTGAGATGCTGAACTAGGAAAGAGAAGCAGCCCAGGATGTCTCATTTTTCTCCTTCCCCACTTTTATCAGCTACCTGTATCAGTATATTTTAAACCATTTTCTGACAGGCAACTACATGATAATGAAATTATTTTACAGATACTTTAAATGAGACTTTTTGGATCATATCTGATCTAATAATTAATATACAGAATAAAATATTTTTATTAATGGTAGGCTATTCAGAATAAACTCACTCTAACTTCTTGTGAAATCACTAAGTCAGAGTTCAGCAACAAGCCTTGAGGTATAGTTGCTTATTTACCTTCTATTTTCATAGGCAAACAAAAAGTTGTCATTTTAGTTCTTCCACCCACAGCACATTGGCCATTCTGTTCCCCTGGAGTGAGCTTGGCAGTAGAAAAGATCTTCATAGTTTGTTATCTTTGTTAAAAGAAACAATCCAATTTCTGAAATGTGTTGTCAGTATTCAAGATTGCAGTACAGCAGGTCCTGCAATTCCATCTCTGATATTTTTATATTAACTATTTTTATAATTATCTATAATTATTTTATCAGCAGTTTGGTGCTGGAATTGCCTTTAGTTTCAATTGTGAATTGTAAAATTTGAAAAGCTGATGTTCATTTGCAATCATATTCTCCTTTTTCTATTCACCTGATTCTTTATGAAATGTTTTGAAGACTTCTGTCAGTCTTATTACTAACATTTGGGATAGTCAGAAGAAATCACAAGCAATGGGGGGAAAAAAGAGGATTCCATAACCCTCATGTGATTGCCTTTAATACCCACTTTTCCTCTGTTAGACTTACTTAAACTTATATTAGTTAAGTTTATTCCTTGTTTAAACTGCATTTTTCATGAAGAACTATAATAAGGTCCTCAGGCATAGAACATCATAAGAAATAACATCCAGACTGTGTGTGCAATATACAGAAGTAGATGGGAATTTGAAGTACATCAAATGCAATGAGAGGACATTTCAAAATACTTGAAATCAAACAGTCTACATTCTGTGCATGAGAGATTTTTGCTGGTGATTTTCAGATATATCATGTTGTCTTCTCTCCTCACAAATAATTTTCTCTCAAAACTTGTTTTATGATAGATTGTTACTCAGGAAAACAATAAAAACCTTCCAGAAATTTATGAAAGTCCCTCCTCAGGAGAAATCTGGAGAACACATCTTAATAAAAGACAAATTTTACGGAATTGGCAGGGAAAAATAATAATAATAATAATAATAATAATAATAATAATAATAATAATAATAATAATAATAATAATAATAATAATAATAATAAATATACCTCTATGTCCATGCATGGTATGAGTAGTGTTTTTAAAAGCTTAATTCTTAAGATACACTGTTAAGATAAACTGATACTGGTTAGATAATTTTTGGGTACTGGAAAAGTATTTCTCATAGAAGGTCAGTTTGAGAACAGCACATTGAAGGAATAGGGATCATTAAAGAAACTGGTGAGAAATCATGCAGCTGGCTTGCAAGAAAAGGTTGCAGATTAGCATCAAGTCTTGTTCCTTTATGATCTGAAGAGGACTTTGAGTGAGGAAGAACATACTTGTTCAGCAGGGATTTCAGTGTAAACCTTGCAGGGAGTTATACTGGCAAAAAAATAATTTCTGGACCATTGCGGGCTTTTGAGATTTCCCTGCTGGTCACAGCAAAGCATTTCTGCCCCAGAGAAAAGCTTCAATATGTGATTCATCACCACATAATATTGTACTTTCACAGTGCTGTCACCCCTAGGAAGAACAGTTTTTATCCTGACAAATGAGCTGGAATTCTACAGAGATATCTGGCTTGACACTCCCAAGGACTGTCACCCAGTTTTAGCTGTGCCCTTGTGAATGGTGGTGTGCTCATTTGAAATATTATTATAGCATAAGGTATTTATATCCTTCCGTACTGTCTGTCTTATTTTTTTCTTTTATGTTTGTGGTTAGTTAGGCTTTTGTACCTCTGATGTGAACCCACGTTCTTCCACACATCTCAAAAGCTACTGGAAATATAATGTGAACAGTAGTTTGTAAATTAAATATGCTTAAGTAGCAGAAAACTGCAGTAACTAAGGGTGATATATGGACTTGGAAGACTAACTCTAACTTTGTGGATTCAATTATAATTACAGCTGTATGAGCTGGCGCATTGGCAAGATGAACCTGCCAAGACTGACTTACTAGAAACTGAAGGAAGGCTGACCACATCATCAAAGAATAGCTCTTTGATGACATAGTACCTGCAGCTCTCCAGATGATGGCCCACAGGTCCAACTGAAGACACTAGCTGGTTTTTTGGGAGGCATGAAACAGAAGAGATGATGGTTTGTTGCCAGGACCAAAGGTAAGAGGGATATTTCCCTTTAGTAACTTTAGGGAGAAAACCTAACTCTCTAGAACAAAGAAGCGGAAATTACAAAAATATATTGGATTTTGGAGGTATATGGACAGCTGAGGTGTGTCAGAGCTGGGTTACAGTTACTTATTACAGAGTAAAGGTTCAGAAACGCAGTGCTTAACACTCTCTCCAGCTCTGCTAAACTATTTATGAAGAGCTAACTATAATTAGAAATCCAAATTTAAAAAATAGTAAACCAAAAATTTACTTTAAAAAGTGGGCAGATGGCCAACTATTTTTACTGAGCAGCATTGGAATGTTAATGTGGACCATACGCAAAGCTGTTATGAAAAAAAATACACCTCTTTAATGTTAATATCCAAAGAGAATGAATGATAATTGCATTAAGCACCAATTGAGAGTCAGCATAGGTCCCTGAGAACTGGAAATCTCAGTTACTGGAAATATGTTACAGGATAAATTGGTACTGACCAATCTAGTTTAAAAAAATTTTTTTACAGAAAAAAAATGTGAAAGGGAGGAGAAAACAAAATTTGTCTTCCAGAATGGATGAAACTATCTTGTCAGTTAGTAGGAACCAGAATAATACTTATCTAATTACACCTATCTAAAAATGCATGTGATGTGTACAACCTCACCTAAGTCATCAGCCTTATTTTGTCCCTCAACACATACCTACATGAAATCATAGGGAGAATTTATGGTGGGCAGAATGTAATTATCTGACCTGGAATTTACCCGGAACATGAGGCACATATTTCACTTACCGATCACTATTCCTCTATGGTGTTCTTGATGATGGGTAAGCCAAAATCACTAGGGTGAGAATTAATGTAAACTATTTCAAAACATGAATGCAAAGCTTACTGCTGTATTTTGGCAACAGCCACATCAGAGAGGCTACACTGAATCAGGCTTCTTGGGTAGTGGCTTCTCCTGAGTGAAGCAGATCCCATTACAAAGAGCTCTGGCACAAAGCCCAGAGAGAAAAGCTTTGCTGGATTTGTGCTACTTCTCTCCAGAACCAGCCTGAGTGTTTCTGCATCCTGCTTCTAGAAAGGACAACTGATGTGAATTACTCTGGCTGAAGCTATTCAGGTCCTGCCAATGTTTTTAGCTCTGTCTCAATGCTGTTATTAGAGCTAAAAGTGAAGCTGGCTATGGCAAGGACAAAGAGGATCTGTGTGCATGGAAGAAAAGGACAAAACAGAGAGGACATGCTTTTCAAGTGAGTCAGGAGAACATCAAGTCAAGACTTAAAGGGAGAAGGGTATCAAGCTACAATTTATTTAAAATTAGTTTGTAACACTCAAGATAAACTACTAATATTTGGCATGTCACTGAAAAAATGCACAGTGCAATCACATCTTGTATTTAGGTCTGGCATCCACCAAAAACCATAGGAAAACTAAGGAAAATATGAACAAAAGCAACAGAAGTGATCAGAGATATGGAGCATTAATCATATAATGAAAGAGAGAACCTAGGAAAATAAACAGCTGAGAGAGGACATGAAATCATGTTCTGGGTGAAATTTAGGTGCATAAAATGATGTGTTCATTAGAAGAGGAATTATTTTTATTTGTTTTTTAAAAATAGAAGTATCAGATGAAACTGTCAAGACAATTTTTTTCCTGTACCACTCACAATGCAACAGTGGAACTCACTGTCATACAATGTCAGCATCTTCTGCTGAGCTGGAGATGTCCAGCTAGTTAGGGCTACCAGCCACAGGGAAATCCTAGGCAAATGTGTAAAACCTGATCACCCTCCCAGTTTGCCCAGAAAAAACTTTCTGGCAGAAGAAGGAAGAAATGTCCAGGGAACCCAGACTTAGGGTGGCCCTAAGGCTTTTAATGTTCTTAAAAGGGATTAGTGACCAAAAGTGAAAAGGAAGTGGTGATCTCCACCCACCTGTTTCTATGCCACATATGAAAATAATGGTATATGCGACTAAATCTTTGCTCTTACAGGAAAATCACAGTGTGCAGTACACAATCCACACTGCAAACTGAATGATTGATTTGTTCATATCTATTTTATGACAAAAAAATGCAAAACCCAAACCAAACCAAACCAAAAAACAAAAACAACAACAACAAAACCAAACCAACCAACCAAAAAACAATATAAGCTGAATTATCCCAGAAGACTTTAATACTTTTATTTAAATCCTCATATCATCTCTTTAAATAGTTGGACTTTCTGAAAGTAAGATGTAACCAAAAAAAAAATCTTGCAGCCAACAAAAGGATTCTCATCTTGACATACATAAAGGAAGTCATTGTAGAGGTGAAATCTTCTAATTACCTTGAAGTAAATATTTCTTATTTCTTTCATTTAGAATGTGGCTACAGACTAGTGTTTTAGGAGAGTTAATTTCACAAAATTGACAAGAATGAGAAATCACCTTTAGAAAACAATGTTCAGAAAAAAAGAGATAATCGAGAAGTGTTTAAAAAAGTTTTCTCTCTTATCCCAGGTTCACAATCCCAGAATAATAAGATATTAATGGTGATAGAGAAAAATAATAGGAAGGAGAAATGGTGGCTATACTTTGCTGCTGGTTTTCACTCTTTCTCTTCCTTCAAGGTGAATTTCAGTATTAGATGAGGAACTGTGGCAAAAATTATTACAGAAGCCAAAGACTGCAAGGAGGAACACTTTGCCAATCCTGAGAACAGTAATAACACCAAGGAAAACCTGTGAGTGTCCATGCCACTATGTACTTGGAAATATTATTCCATCTGCTACTAATGACTCAAAGGAAACAGTGTTCAATGGGTGTTTCTGCTTTTCATTCAGGACAGATCTGGAGGATGCATTCTTATCAAAGGGCACTGCTGAAAATATTTCCAGTTCTACAGCAAAGCAGGAGGCTGATAAATCACTAGGTGAGGATGCCCTCATCTGCAAGTGGGAAGAGAGGAAACACATGAGCTATTTCAAACAGTGAAGAAACTGTAGAGGTGTAAAAGCGGGCTCCAGCTGAGGTAAACAGTGTGAAAGTTTTACTATAAGGATGTCAGCTTTTGCTTTAGTCCATGACAGAATAATGTAATACATAATTTGTAATATCACTAATAGAGAATTAAAAAATGACATGATGAATATCAGAATAAAAAATTAGTGGAAACACGTATTCTTCAGTGTTTTGGTGTGTTTTTTTCATATCATATCTATACTTTCATATCTGATGAAATTAAGCATTTAGTGATAATAATGTTGATAGAGATTTCTGTAGGATATCTGACTTGGTATTTTCTTTTACTTTGACCAAGAGACATATGTGGTGGATTCAGAGTATTGCCCCTTTAAATGAAACACTGGTGAAGAACCCATATGGAATTTTGCACAAGGAATAATTTGTGAGACATTTCTGATGAAGTCCTACAAGCTTTAATTAATGGTCATCCACTACTTAATGTTTTTATTGATTAGCTGGAAGAATACACAGAATTGTTATATCTTACTTAGAGATTACATAAATAGGAAAGAATGCTTGATAACAAAGAGAATTAGTCAGTTACTTTGAATAATTTGCTTTCTGTGGTCAGCTGCAGGCACTGGAGTGGTTTTCAGTAGAAGCAGACTGTTTACAGACTATGGCAACAGTACTGCTGCAAATGGTTTGTGAGCTGTAAAGAATAAAGAGTTGAGCTCAAATCTCCAGTATAAAACTGAAACAAAAAGGATAATACAGTTCTTATAAATATATAAGGGGAGGAATCTGGAGAAAACTGGAGGATTTTACATTATCTCTGGTTGTGCACTTCTGTGATGCTGTGTTTTGAGTTGATGTTAAGTCATGTAGAAAATTGTGGAAGTAGAAAGAACTTTCTCATAAAACTATAGGGTGCTGAAAGATATTTTACAGCTAAGTCTTGGAAACTCTGGTCTATCTGTATTATCTATGAATGAGATTGTTGACAGGAATCAAGTTTGATGTGAGTGGATGAACTGATACTTAATAGCAAAGGCTCTTCTTATCAGAATTGGTGACTGAAAATAAATGCAATCAAATTCAGCCTTGAAACAAAGTGGAAATTTTAGTCTTTTTTTGAGCTAATTGATCACTGAAGTTACTTATAAAGTTTGACTTGCATTTCCTCTGTACCTGGAAAGCACTAAATTTTGCTAACTTTCTTCTAGTTGAAATATAAGTAATGTGAGGAAGATTTATTTTATATTTGTTGAGTCAATGTAGCTAATTATACCATAACATCACACACTGTAGTGTTTTAAAACTAATAGTTCTACTTTATTAATTTATTTTTTTTCCCCGAGATACATTCCTAATCATTTCCTCCATGCTGTGGATTCATGCCCAGTTTTGAGGCTGGCTATACCTATACATATTTGGGACAACATTTTGCTTCAGAAGGTTTGCAGACAGTGCAAACCCAAAGTGATAGATGTCTAAATGGACAATCACCTGAAACAAATCTGTACTGTAAAGTAAACTTGCCCATATCTCCTTCTCTGGAGATACTCGCACTACCTGGACACAATCCTGTGCAAACTGCTGTAGGCAAACTTGCTTTAGCAGAGATGTTGGACTAGATGGTCTCCAGAGGTTCCTTCCAACCCAAATCATTCTGTAATTCTGTGATTCTTAATTCTTTGAGCACACAGACCTCTTGAGAGTGGTACAAATAACAAATTTAGAATGACCAATACAGACCAAATAGATAGATCAATACAGACCCAATAGATCAAAGAGGACTTCTATCACAAAGTTTCCTCCTATTCCTTCTTGGGAACTCTCCATAGGTCTTCCTAGTGCTTACCAACAGCAAAGCTGAACTAGTGTTTGGAATTTCCTCTTAGATGCAAATGTTATCCCTTGTTACTTGAATGAAAAGTCGCATTAGAGCAAGATACTTTCAATGGTTCAGTATTTTTGATGCAGTTCTGAGCTCCTTTAAAGGGTCTATGAAATCTATCTTTTCTGAATACCAAAGAGAAGTCAGGGAATCTCTCATCTGCATGATGCTTTCAGAGTGCAGTGCCCTCTGAAGCTCTCTGTAGACCACCTCTCAGGGTTTCCAGGACCTTTCTACACTCAGTCAGAGAGGGAGACCCATTGTATAGAGATTCTTTGTGAGGGCAGTGCTTTCTAGCTCCAAACAGACAGGGAAGAAAAGGGAACAGAGGGACCTTCTGATAGGTTCTGTATGGAAGGCACCAGTATGGGAAAAGAAAACAGAAGGAAACCGGGTGCACTAGAAGCAGGATATAATACAAGGTGTAAACAAACCAGAATCAGCAGCCTCCTGAAACATATAGTTTGTAGGGATGCCTTCTGGATGCTTCTAGAAGCTACCAGGGCAGCTAAAAGAACGGAATCATCCAGCATAGCACCTTAGTCTTTCAAACCAAGGTCAGCATTACCCAAAAGTTGTACTGGGTTCAATCCAGCTACAATTCCTTTAGGTCAAGGGTTTTAATCTAACACTTCTAGATTATGACAGTTAATCCAGTTGCTTTGCTCTGCTCTGCTCCCTCTCTGACCCTGGTACAAATTCCCTTTGTTCCAGTGCAACTGTCTCTGTGGATGCTCTCAGCCAGGGAAATTATTTGGTTGCAGGCTGGAGGGTAAATAAATACCAGTTTTTTTCTTTAAAATAAGCTAGTATACAGATATGTCTGACAACACAGCCACATAAATAGCTTCAATAGCAAAACAGGACAGCTGATCAAGTCCAGAGGAGCAGAGGGGGGGTGTGGAGAAGACCAAACAGAAAAGGATAGGAGGGAAATGGAAAGGAATCTTTCACCCTAACTTTGTCATGAAAGGCTTAATAATGTGAGTTTATCTGCACTTTGATCACTTCTTTTTCTCTTTGTATAGATACATGTACACAAATTCCCTTCTTAAAAATAGCCACCAAAGCCTTCCTCCAAGATAATTCAAATTCCTTAGTGGTCTTGGGTGTGCCTTTGTTTCAGCTGGAATATTCCTATCACATCATAAATGAGCCTGTTTCTGCTATCTTAAATGAAGAGTGACGGTCACACCCAGCAGTTCCAACTAGATTTAACCCAGCCTATAACAGTATTAATCCTAGAGCACAACCATAAACTTCTGCACATGTTTCAAATAAGGAAAACTAGCCTGAATCCAGCACAGTTTTACAAGACGTTGTTCTAGTTCATGAGTGGATAAACTGCAGTTTCAAAAGCTATTTTAGCCTGAACAGGAAACCAAATTATAATAAAAATGACATGCAAATCCTGTTTTCACTACAATGCTTAAAATAATAAAAGAATAAACTGAGTTTATCAAAGTACCCTGCAGGTAGCCCCCTTGATGACGTTGTCAACACCCATCCTCATCAAGATCAAGTAAAGAAGTTAAACAGTCTTTCACGAGTCCTAAAATAGCCTTTTCTCAAAGGAGGAACTTTCTCAGGAGCAGTGGACTTATAGTAGTTCCTATAACAGGTCCCTTGGATAAACAGATTTGTGAACAGAGATTTCTGCATTGGCCACTCATTTTCCTTGTGGCTAAAATCAGTTATTTGGTAGTATCAATAACTTATTAGGACTTTATGTGATATTTTTAATCATAGACTTCCTTTTCAGTGTACTTTGATTAAAAGAGAGAAAGGGCTATATTCTACATGTCTGTTTTCTACAGTATACACTATAAAAAACACAGAAGTAAGGACAACAGGGCACAGACATCAGGATACTTAAACTGCATAAGCAGACAAAATGTATATTCCTACATTGCATAAATACTTTAGCAAATATTCCCTCTGATTTGTGAATGAGGAAGCTTGTTTTTTTCAATAAGGGTTTGAACAACTATTTGCATCCCTGAAATAATGAACACAACCTGAAAAAAAAACTGACAAAAGCTAAAATATTTGCAGTGATAACACCATGTTTGACACAGTTTAAATCTGTGTTTATTAGAAACATACTTGGGTTTACTTCCTTATTTAATTAAGATGGTCAGAATCCAGTGAAAGCTACTATTATATGCTAGCACATACGTGAGAATGAGATGAAGTAGAATTTACAAAATACTGTCAAAGAATTGGGGAAAGTAAAGTGAGGACTCCATTTATTTCAGGCTTTTTTACTTTAATACTGCCAATCAATTGATTCACAGTTTTGTGACAGTCTAGGGTTTAGTCATCTCATGCTTCTTTAGCTGAGATTGTTTGCTGGAGAATTTTTTTCTCACCAGTCTAGATCTTTGTTATTAAGATATTGATTTCAGCTTTCTGGCAGTGGGGAAAATGCAAAAGAAATGTACTGATGCAGTGTTGATTTCCAGCATAGTCCCCTCACTTAGAATTTGCTGGACAACACAAGTAACAGTTAAGAAGTCTACATTTTTTAACTATTTCATTGCTGGCTGATTTAGAGGGCACGGCCTGTTAATGCTGTAATACCAAACTTCACACTACCATCCTCCTGATCCTCAGCAGCCCACACGCATTCTCCCAAACCTTATTCCCAATTCAGTGATGAACTTGTGCTCTTACAAATTCAAACTAGTAAGCACATTCCACATGGAAATTGTAGGAACAGCATAAAATTACATTTAGTATCAGAATAAATAGCACAAGGACTATATTACAGGCTACATCGTTCATTTTACATTTAGTCATGAAAACTTCCATTATTCAATTTAAGTGAATGTGTCACATAATTTCCAGCCTCCTGCTCCAGAGAACTGGAGAATCCAAGCAACTTATTTCAGAATTTAGGTCCAGCTTCCCATTGAGCATTTGGGTCCTGGAGCACACAGATCTTGGGCAGCTTGTTGATTTTGTGGTAGCAGACACAGCCAGCCAAGAGGGTTTTTTTTCCTTCCTGCTGTGTTTGGCAAGAAGAGCAGAACCTTTCCTGTCACATGTGGTCCCTGCTCAAGTTATCCATACTTTTCTTACCACAATGTTGGATTACTCTAATGCACTCCGTGTGAGGCTACATCTTGAGGCCATTTGGCAACTGAATCTAGTGTGCACAATTCAACCACCTGTTTATTAAGTGGAGCATCATGCAGAGAGGACATAAAAAAACTCAGTCTCCAAAATCTGCAATGGCTGCCAATAAATTTCTGGTCTGAGTTCAAGGTGTTGGTTTTAACCTATAAAGACCTAAGTGGTTTGGGAGTTGGTTACCTGAGAGACTGGTTTTCTTTCCCCATGAAGCAGTGCTTTTGAAGTTGTTATGAAGGGAGGAATTTGAGTTGGTATCACTCAGGTGTAATAAGGATGCTGGCAAGACTTCTCTGTAGAAGGCCCTCTGCAGCGCATTAATATAGACGTATCTATTGTGAAATACCTCTGATCATGGAAGAATTCAAAACTAACATGCCAGTCTGGGTCCAAACCAAGGCTAGAAAGACTCATGCTGAAACACATTGCTATGCTCTGATCTTCCTGTTTTCTAACTACAGTTGCTACCTACATTAAATGTGATTTGGTAACCTAAGTTAAACCTGATGTTAATAGCTGCTAACCCAGCTAAGGCTCACACTGTGTATTTAGCATCTTTCTCTGAGGTACCCATCTCTCCTGGCTGACTATGTAGGTAGTGCAGTACCTAAAGAACTGTCAGAAGAGACATGCTACAGAAACCCAGACATTTTTGTTGCTGGTGTGTTAGAGTCAAGTTGGATTATTCCTGGCCTTCAGACCTGTGACTACATCTCTGCTAGTAAATGAAATGCCACAGGGCCTGTACTCCAGCATTCAAGTGTCCTGGTAAAGTTCACATTTCTAAGGCTGAATTCCCAAACTGACTGGTCTCATTCATGCTGTTGAGAGCAGCTTCTGGCCAACAAGATCCCCCACATGCGCCTGGGCACTGTGAGGAAGAGTGCTCTTGAGTGTGGGCCAGAATCAGGGCAGGGATCCTGCCAGCAGTTAAGCTGTGTGTATGGTCATGGGAAAATGCTCGTGTTCAAGCTCTCATGAGTTTAGTCTACTAATAGGGAGGTAGCCTGGAAATCTTGAAGTCATTGGCCTAAAACAACATTCTTTTATGACCAGAGAACCAGGTTCCCAAATAGCAAAGAATCTCAAGGTTTGATACTCCTGATCCTGTCCAGGACTGGTGAGCAATGGGAAGATTGAGTTTACAATGGGTCAATCTCCTTGAAGATATTTCTCCTTCTTACTCTTCCTGGTGGAAGAGGAAGGTACTTCTTTCATTATATTCCTGAGGAAATAAAATATTAAAGAGATACTGTCACACAAAGTCATATTGAGAAGGGGATGGATGAATCAGCAAATAAAATCTTGCCTCCAAAGTTCCAGGCTTGGAACATGATCTATATTGGTCCTTCTAATAAAAGAGATGTCACAAAATAATAGGATATGTCAATACAAACAAAAATTTACCTGTCTTGTTGTTTCTTAACCAGAGCAGGTTGTGGTGTTTCCATTGCTGCAGATCTTACCATAGATATATACGTGACTCCTCTTTGGGCAGAGGTATGCATTAGGTATACGTGACTCCTCTTTGGGCAGAGGTATGCATTAGGTGGCTCCCTGAAGTGTCTTTGAGGTGTATGTTTCTATAATCATGTTTTGCTGAAGTACCTTTCTGTTACTTCAAAATATGACTGAAGTGATACTATTGCATCAAAAGTTATTTGCACATTGGGGTGAAGGCTGATATAGAGCCTCAGTCTTCAGGTCCAAGAACAGTAGAGTTATTCTGGGGAGAAGACCAAGTTTTCTGGGGAATTTAACCAGGTTGTGAAATTAATGACCTTTGTCAGTAGTCTTTGATCCAATTAAACTGTTCTAAAGACAATACCTAATATTAGTCTCATTAAGAATAATAGTGTTTCATATTTACTCTTCATAAAGAAAACTCATTGTACATTTCTGAAATCTCCTGCAGTTTGTTTTCAAGAGTTTACTTTCAAGAAAATATCTCTTAATCTGGATTAATCTGAAAGATCAAAAGCTGGAAAATTTCCACCTTACTAATTTTGTTCTGCTGGAAAATGTTGATTTATCAAAATGAAAACTTGTTTCCATAAACCTAGCCATTTTCCAGTGAACTTCTTTGAAGGTATTTACATGTTAAACAATTTCTTATCCTTAGAACATAACTATTTATCTGAAGTAAATAGCTCTCTCATGAGAACCCTGAAGGTTATGGGCTAATTCATGTTGCACCTGATTCACATAAAAAATTCTAGTCTGCTAGAAACTGGAGGAAAATTATCTTACTTACATAAAATTGAAGAGTCTGTCTACCTACTGGAGAATGCAGCAAAAGTTCTGATATGTTAAAATTTTCTTGTTCAATGGAATAATTTCCTTTCCTGATCTATGCTAAACTCATCATTTTTTGGTGAGGTTTATAGAAGATTCAGCCACTGTTTTCCTTTTAATCAACAGTTAATCAAATTTTAAAACCAAAAATTGCAAACTCTGACTGTAACACTTTTATTTGCAATATTCTAGGTCCTTTTCTCACCTGCTTCAATGACTGGATTTTGTAAGTGCTTCCAACTGTAATGTTTAACACATCACGAACCACTGCTGTTTCCCACTATGTCACCTATGCTATCTATCATTTGAGCTAGCAAAGTATTGGAATTACTTTGACTCATAGTTTTTTCACTCTTGGGAATGGTGATGTCATGTGCTAAAAGACCTTTCAAGCATCATCACTTACCTCGGGGTGAGTTGTGTCAGCTGTGTAGGGGAGGCTCATGCTCGTGAAATGAAGATATTTTGACAATAAGGAGTCTTCCAAGTTCTGCCAGCTGTACCAACAGAAACAGTGATGCCTCTGAGCTAGCCAAACAGGACATTAAAATGCAATGCACTTCAACCATTAATGATCCAAAGGATGTACCAGGTGCACCAGTGCAGCAAACTTAAGTTCTCTGTTAAACTTACGAGCTTTAATAGTATACTCTACACTCCATTTCCATGAGACAATGTGAGGCACAGATGGGACTCTAAATGGTCCTCACCACTGCTTGACTGGAAATAACTGCATAGATTTGACAGGAAGCAGCCCCTGCCTTGCCTTTGTAATGTGTTTCCTCTAGCAGTATTGCTATGGCTACTTCTATTTTGGTGATGTGATTGGCTTGCAGATGCTGGCTTAACAGGTTTTTTTTCTGCTGTAAATAATTGGAATTTCATTCATTCAGATTTTAAAAGCTCTGACATTTTAAATGCTCTGACAAGCATACTTGGCTTCAGTCTCATCTTTTCATTTACACAACAATTGCACCTTTCCTGCTATGCGACATTAAAGGTTTCTGAGCAGAGGCAAAGTTCAGCTATGATCAGAGAGACAGGCAGTAAGGGAGTAGGACCTGTACATCAATATCAAGAAGAAGTCTGCTCAAGTTAAGTAGTGATTAATAGGCAGTTTGAAGTAATTTGCCTATAATCCCTCCTCAGCTTCATTTGTGCTGCTGACATCTGTAGTTGGATCTGAGGTTGGGTCAACAATTCCTTTACAGATGTTTTGTCTTACAAGGTTGAGGTTTTTTTCATTTTGTCAAAAATGAAAAGAAAAAGTGGACAACTGCTAGTTCACCATAATGTTTGAATGAAAGATACCTTTCTTTTACCTTTGGAAGGTCTGTACCCTAGATCAAAAATTAACATTTCTCAAATTCTAAATATTATTTCAAAATAAAACAGTTAGTAGGGATTTTAAGACACATTTGAGGAATAGAATAGGCATGAAGAAAAAGTTTTAAATATTTTGTAATGTTTTGTTACATGCTTTTTCAGCACAGACCATTTTATTAAACCCATAATGGCTTCAGTGAAAATTGTGGTAATTTCTGAGTTGCATTCTTCAATCATTTTAACTAACTACTCTCCTAAAGTTATTATTATTGTTATTACTACCATTACTATTTGGACATTTTGGAATGAGAGGCTGGAGAGCAGAGCTGAGAAAAGGGACCTGGTGGTCCTGGTCAATGGCAAGTTGAATATGAGTCAGCAGTGCCCTGGCAGCCAGGAGGGCCAACCCTGTCCTGGGGGGCATTAGGCAAAACATCCCCGGCTAGTTGAAGAAGGGGATTGTCACTCTGCTCTGCACTGGGGCAGCCTCACATTGAATATTGTGTACGGTTTTCAGCACCACAATATGAGAAAGCTATTCAAGAGCATCCACGAGGATGGTGAAGGGCCTTGAGGGGAAGCTGTTTGAGGAGCAGCTGACATCACTTGGTCTGTTCAGCCTGGAGAAGAGGAGACTGAAGAGAGAGCTCATTGCAGTAACAACTTCCTTGTGAGAGGAAGAGGAGGGGCAGGTACCAATTTCTTCACTCTGGTGATCAGTGACAGGACTCAAAGAAATGGAAGGAAGCTGAGTCAGGAGCTGAATATCAAGAGAAGGTTATTCACCCAAAGGATGGTTGAACACTTGAACAGGCTCCCCAGGGAAGTGGTCACAGCACCAAGCCTGACAGAGTTCATGAAGTGTTTGGACAATGCTCTCAGGCACATGTTGTGATTCTTGGGGTGTCCTGTGCAGGGCCAGAAGTTGGACTCAATCATCTTGATGGTTCCCTTCCAGCTTGGCATCTTCTGTGATTCTATAATAGGCCTACTATTCCTCAAGGTTTCTGTTATGGATCACTAAGGTGTCTGCTTCCCTCTTGAAATATTTTAAGCACTTTTTCCCCGACTGCCCAAACTTTGCTGACCAAAGCAAAGTGTATTGTCTGATTCTCTGGTCAGTTGTAGGTCTCTTTTTTGTTATTATTATGTGTACTTTTGATTGGATTGTAAGTGATCCCACTGATTCTATCAATAGAGTAGCTTCTTGCATTTTCCTCTCCAATCAGCTGAGGGTTTGAGTTGTGTAAGACACATCCCCTTACATTTCACAGAGTTCTCTTCCTCCCCTACTCTTCCATCACACCTCTATATAGTTTTCTCTCTATATTGCTGTACCCTGTGTGAATATACTCATTCAATTACCCATACTTTTAGGGGAGGATTTACTACTGAGAAATAAAATAGCCTTATCACCAGTGACTAAACTGAGCATTTATAAAGGACTCATCTAGAGTTCATTAGGTGAAAAGAACTTTATTGAGTAATTTTCGTTCTTTCAGAACAGAACCTGAGCAGACTTATTTACTCCTTGATAGCAAGAATAGAGAATTAATTCATGTGTCTCAGATGGGAACATTGAGACAACTTGCTGGTCAAGGTGGACTGTCTCTGTCTTCCCCATGAGCATAACAGGAGGTAAAATTTTAAGCTATAGTCCAGACACTCCAGACATCATTGAACCCTTCTATTTTTGTGAACAACTGAGGTCTATTAATGAGATTATTTTTTTTAAAGTTAAATAAAGAACTTTGAAACATCTGTGTACCAGAATAAAGAACATGTGCATTACAGAGAGAAAAATAATGGCTGCATATTCAGCAGGTGAAGCATTACAGACTTGGACGTTTTTAATGTTGCATATCCCTTCTGGAGGCATCAGGATAAGGTATTCTTCAAGGTGTAGGGAATCTCAGGAAAACAAGACAGCCCAGAGGATCCCATAGGTCCCTTCTGGCTCTAATCTTTCTAAGTATCAGTCAGACTATAATGACTTTTCTCCAAATGTTCAAGAAACAAACAGTTTCTTCCTCTTTAAATGTGGCTGCTGAAGTCAAAGGACTCTGGTGGGTAAGAGAGTGTCCAAAAGAAAGTAGGTTATTCACTTCAGATAATTAAGTTTTGAGTTGTGTAGAAGTGATTTAAGATGAAGCATCAAGAATATATGGCAGTAATCTTCAGTCATGCACTGCCCAGTAGTCAACATTCTCTTAGGCTCTTACAAGGTTTGCAGTTTATGAAAAACATTTAAGTGTTTCTGTTACACATTTTGGTTGCCATGTTAACTTGGCTTCCATCGAACTGCAACAAACCCAAAACACCTCCTTACATACTTGCTTTATGACATTTCATTAGAATGCCAATATAACAGTTTTATAGTAAATGTAGGATATGGCAGGAGACTAAAATAACACCATATTCTCTGAACACTTTAATCTAGGTTTAATAATTTTAAGGTTTTTAGACATTTGTAACTTAACCTGTGGGCATAATCTAGTAGTAACAGTGCTTGAGAGAAGTTATGAGCAGTGCGCTCTGAGATTACAAGTGGCTCAAATAACATAGTGGTTCCAAGGGAAACTAAATCTTTTTAAACCCCCTCAAACATCAGTTTAAACTGTTAACTTTAATTTTATTTTAAATTCATGTTAGAGTAATTGCATCAAGCTGGGATTATGTGTGTTCTCTGATTCTGTCTCACAGCAATTCTGCCTCTTTTAACCATTTCCTGTATGAGTGATTCTTAGTTGTTGCTTATTAATGGAAGTTTCTCCCTCACAGGATGCATTCAATTAAAACAATATCTTACCAATGAGAGCTTTGCTGAAGCATTACTGGCAGCAAATGTAATTTATGCATTATGAGAGGAAGCATGTAATGTTTAGTGTATGTGAGGATCAATTTTATTTTGCAGATGATTTGTCACTTTAAAAATAAGTGTTCCGTATCAGAAGAATGGAACATCACCATTATTATGGAAATATATATTTCTCTTCTATATAGAAGAAGATTGCTATGTTTTAGTGATTTTGATATATCTTCTTTTTAAACATCCAGCAGGAATAGCAAAAGCAGCAATTTTTACAAGTTTTGCATGTCATTGTGTGTCCATCTTTTTGTGCTTAACTTGACACATCTCACAGGAGTCCAAGATGTAGAAATTGTTGGACAAGCACCTCTGAAAATCACACATCTCTTTTAGCCAAAATATTTGTAGCTTGGGGGAACTAGAATTGTTCTGTGAATTACTATAGACCTCAAAATAGTCTTAGGGAGGAAACCCCTAAACTTTATTACCTTTGTTTTACTAAACAGCAAACTAAGAGACACGTTAAAGCAACAGAAGGAGTCAACAGAGAATGTGGATTCTTGTTTGAATATTTTGATCAAAACTCCCATTTCAGGGAAGATGAGGAGAGAAACAAGAAAGCAGAGAACCTTATTTTTGTTAGCAGAATAGGAGAACCCCAGCACCAGGAGTATCTTCATCCCTAGAGAAGAAAGATATGGCAAAGACTAAGCACCAGTACTGTGGCCCAGCAGCAGGAATTCTATTTGTATATGAAATGCTTAGTTAACCTTTTGTCTAATTTTTTCCATCTTGTCTAAAGAGCTTTAATTCAATTTGATCTTACTTTGAGAAAAATTAATACATTAGTAGTCATTCAAAACAACAATACAAAATATTGCTTAACAGGCAGGTGCCTGGAAGAAATTTTTCAAAATTTAATCTGGCTTTTAAAGGAGCCTGAATAAGATCTGCGCTTCCTTCAGTCCCAAATTCAAGTACAACTTACTTATTTACAGTTCATTTAGCACACAGAAGTTTGATGCTTTAGATTCCTTGGGCTTTACATCTTCTAAGTGTTTTCCTCAGCCGCTGAGGGAAGATAATAAAGGGTATATCATAAAAGCAAATTCATTGATCTTCCATGAGTCATGTGTCTGAGTACCGACCCATTTTGCTATTACTTTGGACTTTATATACTCTAAGGAGTATTTATTATAATTAATTTTGGGTATCAAGCACTGCATGACCTTAACCATAAGTAATTTGCTTTTCTATGGAACCCTTAGCCCCAGAAAAATACACAGTGACCCTATACATAAGTAAGTGACTCAGAAAACACTGCCTTTTGTTTATAATTACCTTGACTAGTGAAAAAAACCAACCAACCAACCAAACAAAAAAACTGAGGATGTATTGGCTTCTCATTCTGTCCTTTCAGGGACATATCTTCCATATCACAGCACCAATCTGAGACTGCTTCAAATGAGAGGTGTCATTTCAAAGACAAGAATGGCCTGCTCTGCTAAGGAAGGGGATGAAGGGAATTTCACACAAAACAGAGGGAAAATAAAAGCCCAGTGGCTGGGTTCTGCCATAAACAAAGTAGGTAGAGTGAACACTGGGATTTTATCAGTTTTCAGCTTTTGGCTGCTGCCCTACTCCATCTGCAATTTAAGTCAGCCCCTGACTTTACAACTCAATGTTCTTCTGAAGTTGTGTGCCTAGCTGGTATTGTGTTTTTCTCACAAGGAATAGTCCAAGGATCTTATGATCTTCAGGGCAGAGAGGAGACCAATTATTTGGCGTGTGAGAACCCCATGTATTCTCCTCTTCCTGATTTAAAACAGAAATCTGAATCACAGTATCTCGCTCCAGGGAGGAGGCACCTTTGCTCCGTAGGTGAACATGGGCTGAGGCTCTCTCTTTAGCTTGCTCGATAAAAGGTTCTGGTTTGGGTTGTAGCCTGTGTATTAACTTGAAAATATTAGTCTCTAGACCCTTCTACAAGAATATTTATTAAAGACTGGCTGGGAGTTGTGTATGTGTGCAGAAGATGCATTTTACTAACATTGCACGTATGCAAGCATTGACACATTTTAGTGGCATAACCTTGGATATGTCCAGGATTCATCCAAGCAGGTATCATGGAGTTGCAGCTGGATTTAAGTGTCTAAATTTTCAGTTAGACATATAACTGTTTTTCTGGATTATTCATCACTTTTTTCCCTCAAAGTTTCTCTCTGAACTTCCCCTCTTGCTCGAAAAATCAGAATGTTACAAATAAGCATATCCCCAGCAGCTGGAAGTAAGCTAAAGAATACTCACTATGCAGTATTTCAGGTCTTAATAAAGCCACTGACCCAAGAAAAAGAAACCTATAAACTTTAGTACTGGCAGGTGAAGAGCTTTGCACTGAACCTCTCTTCTTAGATCATGGGTTTTGGCCATGCTGTGTTTATACACTCCTCAGCCATGATACAATATATGGGTATGGGCCACCCTCTATTCCAGGATTTGTCCAACCAGGCTATAAGAGAAAAGAATCACAATTTATTCCCACACTCCTCAGCTCTGAAGAGTGTGCGAATTTTTGTACAAACAGCTTA
Organism: Sclerurus mexicanus; assembly: GCA_013396755.1. Lineage (NCBI taxonomy): Eukaryota > Metazoa > Chordata > Aves > Passeriformes > Furnariidae > Sclerurus > Sclerurus mexicanus. Next base: position 1,827,222 of record VWZF01002180.1, read on the forward strand.
AACAGACACACACACACAAACCCACTTTAGCACACACAAAGTTGTGTGGGGAGCTAGCACACTGCCTGATGGAGAGCATTTACCTTGTAAACACTTCTACTGTCAAAACTTGCCTTTAAAATCTCTGCACAGTCTCCCCTGTTAATCACCTTTGACTCTTTTCCCGCCACAGGCAGACCTCCTCAACATGTCTACGTCTTCATTGCCGCAGCAGAATTCCTCTGCCAAAGACAGTCCACTGAAGGCAAATACTGAGGCATAAAATAGCTGCTGTGAGACAGCAAGTGTGTCCATGCAAAAAGCAAAAGGAAGGGAACAAAGACTAAAAGTCACAGAAGTCTGAACAGTTCTAGAATTGAGGAGGGAAAAGCTTTTCCTCCTTATTCCTGAAATGAGGGAAGACTGAGAGTCAGATGACTGTGTTTACCGAACTCCCATCTAAAGATTCTGGGTTTCATAGAATGATTCCAACTTTCCTAATTCCAACAAGCAAGTAAAACAGTGTTTTGACTTCATAGTGCTTCAGTAGGTATTCAAGGTATGCACAGTATCCTAAATAGGACAACTGAGTATTGAGTCCAGCCTAAGAACTGTTAACCTATAGACATAATAAGGAGAACCTGAAAGGGAGATAATCTGAGCATACTTATGTTTGATGCACAGTCACTTTTCTTAAAAAATAGATAAGAACTAGGCAAACATATGTTAATGTATTGCTTGTACCTGGGGCTCTGCTTCAGAGCCACACCAGCCAGACAATATTTGAACCCTCTGCTCCCACCCTATGTTTAAAGTACCCAAAGTTTTAGACTGCCAATGAAAGAAGGCAATGTGTGTTACTCTTCTGTGCACACATATGGACATATATGCACATACACACACATGCCAACACCCAAGTGTACCTCTGTGTACCCACAAATAGTGCTTGATCATGAAACTAGGTATTGGAACCATTCTCTGAGAACTGGAAATCTCTTCTTTTCTTTTTTCCTAATATTTGTAAGAAATGTTATCATTTTACCTTAAATGGGACTAAACACAGCCTCTAAGTGAATAGCGGGGTACCAGGATGGTGACTCATATGCTGGGAGATATATACACTGAATGCAGGGCCAGTGAAAGCAGTGTAGCCCAAGGCTCAGCTCCAAACCTCAGTCATGGCTACCATCTATCTGTTCAGGATGCTCTCACCTGCCATGAACACAGCAAGAGATTCCCCCTCCCTCTGACACCTTGTTTCCTTTCCTGTGATGTGATGGAGGCAAAATTCATGTTCCCACTGCTTTTGTAATGTGAGAAACACCTACATTCTACAGCAGGGAACAGGAAATAGGGCTTAATATCTCTTATCAAGAGAGCCTCTAACTCCATCTCTCCAGGAAATCTCTACCTGGTTAAAAGACAACTCTAATCAATGAAACAGATGGCACAGGGAGGAAATTGAACTTCAACATTTTTGATTCTTGGTTCTGAGACCTGGCAAAGAAGGTTAACCAGAGCCATTTGTCCTTCCATCTCCAACACACAGTCCTTTCAAGAATGAATTCTACATACTCTGCCCTTATACTGATTAGTTCTGTTTTCATGGTGAATGCCAAAAAGAAAGTCCCTTCAAATTATTAATCTTTAATAAAACTTAAAAGGCTCAAGCATGTTCATGTGTTATTTGGAAAAATATAGTTAACAGAAGTCGTCGAGCCATAACGTCACCCTCACAAAACTGAACATGAATCGTCAGATTTGGTGGGTTCAGGCCAAGTTTTACCAGACATGACTGTGCATTGCAAATGCTACACCCTACCTACTGGTATTACTTGACAAAGCTTGCTGGAAGCGTTGACAGAGGAGTTATAGATCAAATCAGGAGAGGACAGTGCTATTCTTTTTACCACCTTGCATCCTGAGGGCCCAAAGGCCACAAGCAGTATGAGAAAGTGATTCTGTGCCAAATATAGCAGGACTGTATTTGTGTGCAGCAGATGTTAAAAGAATGGGGTTTAAAACAGGTTAGATGAATAGCACTCAGTGATTGCCTGCTTCTTCCCACTGATTCCAAGGCAGCTTACTCCAGAGGCAAACTCCTACACAGCAGAGTTCTAAAACTGAGTAAGATGGTGGTCTTGCTTTTCACACTTCCTCCTCAGAATACAGAATTACTTCAGTTATAATTACTAATGATTACCAGTGCTTACTAGTGATTACCAGATCACTCTCACACTTGTAGTGAACCTTCAGCCTGACAGTCAAAATCAGGCTGTGCAAATAGGGTAAAAATAATATCTGAGAAGAAACATTCAGCTAAAAATTCTTTTTCATGGTTTTGTCATGATATTCTGTAAGAATGTTTTAGAGATGGAAATTTTGTTTTCGTGGAAATCTGAGGAAAGTAGGGGTCCTATAAAAATGTCTAGAGATTACATGCCCATGCTGAGAGCTCTAATACAATGTATTGAGTCAAAGTACAATAATAATATATGATCAGAAAGTTAATGAACATGAAGCAGTCTCCACTGCAGACAGTTTGCAAGCAATTCATTGCCAGGAGAAAAATTTAATATGCCATCCATCAAATAATTTAGAATAGAGCCAGATTAGGAAGAGCTTCCATTCAGAATCCATACATCAAATGTCATGAAGTGTGAGATATGTGTTTCATCTGATCTGAAAAGTTAAACTTGGTCAATTATTCCCAAGTATCTCCTTTAACAATACAGTAGCTCCACTAAATCTAGCAATGGTTGACTTAAACACTGGGTTTAAAAGTCTAAAGTACTAAGTAAGAACAAAAAAAGTACAGATGCAGTCTTTATTTTAAATTTTTTAAAAAATATATAATGGGAAGATCTTTGACAATGACAAAAAAGGTGAAAAGGATACTATAGTCCTGTAAGACAGGAAGTCAGGATTGTATGGTCACTGCAATGCAATACTGTTAGTTCCTGTGAGAAGTAGATGGAAAATATCTAAACTCAACCACAGCTACAAACATCTGGATGCTCAGCTGCCCTGTTGGATGAGAGGAAGCAGGTGCAGTTGTCCTCTTGGTTTGAATTAGCCTCACACTGTTCATGGCAAACATTACTGGAAGAGGCTAATGGCCCCCAGATGGAAACATGACCAGTCCCAATGCAGTGGGCAGGACTGTCTGGATTTCAGTGGAAGAAATGGATCTTAGATACGGTCAGCCACAATAAGGATCTAATCATAACCTTTTCCTTGGTAAACCTTCTCCCTTGAGCCAAGAGAGAGATGAGAGACAGTCAAAAAGATCTCTGTTGAGAGGAAAGACACTCAGCTGGCCTGTACACAGCAAGGCTGCAAGTACTGAGGTGTGCACTGACAGGATGTATATGTTCAGAAAGCAGATTTGTAACCAACATTGTTCAGGTCCACTGAATTGGAAAAACTACTTAAATTGTACAACTGTCTGGTTTGTGAATAGCACAGGCTTACTTCAAAGGGCCTATACTTCAGATGGTGTATGTTAACCATGTCTATTTGTATGGATAAATGTGACTGTATATGCAAACACTGCATGCCCATATATCTTGGCTATCAAGTACCTTTGGCACCTAAATTGCTATAGAAGCCACCATTAAGACCCCAAATTTAAAATGAAATAGATACAGAGAAAGGTCACCAAAAGGAATTTGAACATGAAGTATCCATCTTTCTGAACACACTTTGTTTACCTTAGGATACGAAAGCCAAGGAAGAGGAATATCAATGAAGATAAACTGTTTAAATTAGAACAGAACATACGGGTATAATAAACAGCTCATGAGATGTAAGATGTGGGACATTAGAATCTGAAATGTCTTTCTAATCGGGATAAAAATATGACTAAAACCCAACAATAATTCTCAGCAACTTTACAATTATGCATAAGAAATTAATCAGAATACAATTGTGCAGGTTTTGACTGGGATAGGGTTCATTTTCTTCATGGCGGCTAGTACGGGTCTGTGTTTTGGATTTGTGCTGAAAACACTGTTTGTAATGCAGAGACGTTTTTGTTATTGCAGAGCATTACTTGCACAGAGCCGTGGCCTTTTCTGCTCATCGCCCCATCCCACCAGTGATGGGGGTGCACAAGGAGCTGGGATGACCACAGCTGCGACAGTTGTCCCTACAGACCCAAGGAATGTCCATATGGCCTCATGCTCAGTATATAAAGTGAAGAAAGGGAATACATATAAAGGTGAAAAAGAAGGAAGGGAGGAACATTCACAGTGATGGCATTTTGTCTTCCCAATCACCATTACGTGTGATAGAGCCCAAGTTTTTTGGGGATGGTTGACAACCTACCTGCCCTTATGAATTGGGGAATTAATTCCTAGTTTTACTTTTCTTGTGTGCTTAATGTATTGAGGCTTTTACTTTCCCTATTAAACTGTATTTATCTCAATCTCTGAATTTACTCACTTTTACCCTTCTAATTCTCTCTCACATTCTACCTGTGGGGAGTGAGCAAGCTGCTGTGGAGATCTGAGTTGCTGGCTGGGGCTAAAATCATGACAAAATTACAAAACTGGATGTCCAGAGAGCAGAGGACCAAACTTCCTTAACTCTGGAAAACCATCTGAGTTTCTAACCTCAGTTCATTCCCCTAACTATAGGTTTTGGTTACCTTTAGGAACCTTTAAGTTATTTTGCTTCCATAAGGACTATACTGAGTCATGATCCAAAAGACAACTTCTAAAGAACTCTGCAACTTCTAAATAACATCAAGAAATATGAGCACTTACATCTCTTTTGGTTAAATATCCACAGGTGAGAAAAACAGTATTATCTGGTTCCACCTTAGCCTTTCTTCTTCGGGAGTGGATGGTAATGGTCACTAGGGTAGTAACTAGTCAGAAGTCATGATGTCTGACCAGAGAACAGCTCTTAGTGAAGAGATATGGTTCAATTTTGAAGCTCCACTCCAAGACATATGTTATGTCCTCAGCTGGTTGTTTTACACCAGAGTAAGAAAGAGTAGAGAAAGTTATTTTTATTCATCTTATTCTGAATTTAGAATTTATGTAAAGCATTCTTGGCTAACTACAAATGTTGTAGCACCTATATTACTGTTTGTTCTTGGATTCCTCTCTCTAACATTTGAATGTACATGGGATGAAGATATGGATAAGTTACCTCCAGCACACGAGCTTACGGCACCTTCTGCTTCTGCTGTTTTGTAGCTCTGCTTCAGCATATTGCTCTCCTTGTGCCCTATGACACAGATGGGTATTCTGCAAGTAAAAACATGAAAGTCGGAAAAGTTAAGTTTTTCCTATGCAGCAAATTAAAGCATGCATGCAATTACTACAGAGCAACTGCTCAACAGGGAACAACTCAGTTTGTGCCACAGAAATTGATTTCTGTATCCTATTTTCTCATTCAAACCCCAAAACATTAATTCAGGGCCCTGCTGGAGTTTGTTTGTTCTAATATGGAAGGACATTAAAGGCATAGCCAGCTATCACAGCCAGCAACCACTCCTATTCTCTGGGCACCACTGCCACCTGTTCAAAAGACAGTTTACTATATTCAGCTTGACATGAGACCACTGCTTTTCTTCAGTTCTTTTCCCTCATTTATTTATGTTTAAAGTCAGAAACCCATGACTCTTGTCTTGCCCTAAATCTGTCCCAAAGAGATGCTAGCAGTTTAGAAGCTTGCCACTGCTTAATGTGAGTAAGGTTTTCTGAAAATATTCGCAATTTAGGAAGTCATTTTGGTAAGCTGACAGTTCCAAACAAATGCTCCCCAAATTGCTTAAGAATTGCATTGTGACTAAACCAGGACAGAATACAACAGTAGCTGAGACAAGGCCAAGTTGAAGAAAATGCAGGCTGCCCGCAGCTATTTTCCCCTCTGTGAAATACGATATCGAGTATTTTTCTTTGCATAATCCCTGACAGTTAGGTGAGCATCCTCATTCCCCTTTTACAGATGAATATACCAGAGCAGAGAATTGATCAAGTATTTTGAACAAAGCTATAGATCAGTTTGGTAGAAGCAGATGACCTAATTTCAACTCCTCTTCACTTTTAGCTGTTTTTGTCCCTTTTGCCCCTTTCTTCAGTAGAATAGCCTGGTTTTAGCATCCACATTCACCATAACGTGGGTAAATTCCTCTCCTTAGTTGCTTCAATTGCATTTGTTTATTCTGCTGCTGTTCTCTGATCATCCTTATTACCACACACTGAGCAGAAATAGTTGTTTTGTAGTTCATTTTTTTATTAGACTACTTTCCCATTGTTTTTTAAGTGAATTCACAGGAACCTCTTTTAATTCCTTTGGCTCTTCTAGCCAATATTTCTATTTTGGCTTCTCAGTATTGTGCTTAAATTCTATGTAATATACATGTGTTTTTTCAATTCTTCCACTAGTTCTGATTCCTACAATTTTTTTGAACTTCAGTACCTTTGTAATTTTTGTGATGTAAAGTGTTTAACTGGAATTTAAATGTAATGCAAATTGGAAGCAGTGGGGTTTGTCTCGCCTGTTTCTCTATTGATATCTTCCATTTTGGAGAGCTATCCCTGTTTTCCTTTCCTTCTTCACTTTATTGCTTGTATTGATAGATGAATTATTATACCTTGCTACATGTCAGCCTCACACTGAGTGCATCCCCCTTTTCTGGGACACTTGGTCACTGAGACTGGATGGACTCAGCCTTCACTGTCTTCTTCCTTGCTGGGTTCAGAACCTGCTGGCTGGGAGTCTTTTCTTTTTACCTATGACTTGTGCATTCACAACTCCCATCAAGAAATTGTAAACACAATATTAGTTCTGAAAAATGTTCACAATGTGTTTTGGGTTACTGTGTAATGATCTACCCAAAGTAGATTGCAATTGATGGAAACTGTCATCTAGTTCAGCTGACTGTAGGGGAGACAGTAAGGAAGAAAGGGAGCATTTTATACTTGACTTATTCAATTGAACAAAAAAATTCTATTATCTCTAAACTAAATAGTCTAGTGTTGCTTACCAAAATGTCAGCGTAAAAAAGGTAAGATGGTGAGCTTTAGCACTGAGAGGTGTTCCCTTTCCTATTGCAGGAATGAGAACTATTTCTAATGAGATGTTAAAATCTCCAGTTACTATTTAGTAACAGTAAATAAAAGTAGTAACAGCAAATAAAAACCTCTGTGGCAACACAAATATCACAAAAGAAACCACAAAGATTCCTTAGGTAATCATAAGGGAAAAAAAGAGGATATATACATTTTAAAATAGCATTTAACAAAACTCACTCGTACAAAAACATTTAAGCCTCGGGAGACTATTATTCATGCTGAAATATTTGATTAGCATTATTTTCAAACACCAGTACAAAAAAGTGTCACATAGAGATTTTCAGATAAAATTATTCTTTTCTTTAAGGCAGAAAGTCCCAAAATCAAGGCTTTAAGCGAAGAGAGCATGAACTGTGCATGATTTCAGCTGCTGTGAGCTGGTAAATAACGACTTTAGCAAATGCTGGTTGGAGAAGGGCAGCACGAGGAGAGATTCGGCCAGCAGGTGGCGGGTTTTCTTCAGGATTGCATTTCCAAGAAGAGCTTTATATAGTCCTGTCTGTTCAGTGATGCCCTGACTGTATTATTCTTACAATTTTACGTACAAAAGTCTATCTAAAAATAACCTTAAAGGTCTGACCTCAAACCACAAATAGCAGGAAGTTCTCGGTTAGGTTTGAAATTCTGTCACCACTAATCTTCCCCTCGGACTGGAGTTTTGCAGCTTATTTGGTATTTAGGATTGTCTCATGGCACAAAGCCCCCCTGTTAGATGACCTTTGTCTCTAGCACTTCAGCATGGCTGTGTATGACAGAAGATTGTCTTTCTGGCTTTTAACTTCCTTTGCTTTTGTGACTTTTAGTTGATCCCCCAACTTTATTTCCATGTAGTTTCAAAGGGAATTCATATCCTTTTTGAAAGTTAACACTAAAAAAAAAATAAAAAATTTGTTTTCTATAGTACTAGTATATATTTAGAAGCTACTAAAACCAGGAAAGATATTGTGAGCAATTATGGAACTAAAATTATGATTTCTTCTAGATTATCCTAAATAAATTATTTTAACATTGCTCTAAATAATTATGTACTTTAGCCAGAAACTAGTTCTGTGTTATTAAAAACAATACTTTATGTTAAAATAACACCTTTCCACTGAGTCCAAGCCAAGAAATTGAATCTGCAGTGACATAGGACTGCAGTTTCTAGATATTAATGTCACTGAAGCCAATCATAGAAAGTCATAAACTTTTCTGTGGGAGAAAGAATACGGGAACTCCATGGCTACTTTGACATAACACAGTCATGTCATCAATGTACATGTGGCTAAGGACCAACTGGCCTCCGACAATCATCATATTATAGAATAGGGGTGCCACAGATGTCGTTTAGAGGACCAAGGATTGATTTAATTGAATTAAAAATGTCTTTGCCCCCTGTGGAGAGTTGGCCATTGTGCCTGCCAGCAGAGTTGCAGCCAAGGGAGCGGACCACGGAACTGGGATCAGCAGTTATGGACAACACATTTTTGTAGTGGGGAAGGTGACCGCAGTGCCTGTGCCTCTCAGTGGATTCCCATCACTCTACAGAAGCTGATATAGTGACAAATCCAAATATTTGCTGAAACAGTAAATGACCCAAACCTGTTTTTAAAGTTGACTCCCATTGGCTACTGGGTCAAGCTTCTGCCCTCCCTGAATGGCTTTCAAAGGCACAGGTCCAGGATATTTAAAATACCACCCACATTTCTGAATTGTAGGCTGTGACTCCACAGGCCTGACCTGACAGAGCTTCCTCCCCAGCCTGTCCAAGACTGCAGTGTTGGTTTTCACAGGATGTCCCCAGTCTTCAGCATTTCTTCGCCTTGTTTTCTGTACTGGACAGGAATGGCAGCTGGTGTATCAAAGGCATGGAAAGCTCACAGTGCTGGGAAGATTGTCAGAGTACTGTGGCACAAATGCTGGTTGAATCTCCTCTCATGCTATTGCACATGGATTGAATGTGCCTTTGGGCTCCAGTGTCCAGTCTATTGGGCTGAGGGAATATGGATATTGGCAATTGACTGAACTTACAGCTTTGTTTCATTACATATCCCAGGATCTATGTAGCGGACAAACCCAAAACAAGATCCCAAATAATTAGGATATAAAACCTGGAGTCCTGTCCTGATTCTATTGCTATCTTTGGTCCTGATAATCTCAAAGGAGATGCTGAACTGCTGCCATGATATGTTGATGGGATTAAGTCCTAGGAAAAGCTCTTCCAACTACTTCTTGCACAGAAAATGTTTCATTTTTCAGTTGTAACAAGATTCTTTTCTCATAGGTGTATGATCCATCAACTACTGCAGGTATGTACTTCATTAACTCCTGAAGATAAAACCTGATAAAAATGTAGAAATAGAAGATACTTATACCCACCCCCTAATCTTCAAACTGTGAATTGAGATACCTAAAAGAGGGACCATTGGCTCTGTGTATGTGCCAGCATATGGTCAATTGAAAAAAAAAAAAAAA
>VWZF01002180.1:1836771-1935019 GCA_013396755.1 Sclerurus mexicanus
AAAAAAAAAAGGAAGGTTTTTCTGAAATGTGAATCAGATCTCAACAGGGGTTCATTTTAACTTCACTGTCTGAAGATTCTGGGAGAAAACACTTCTAAATCAGGTGCAACAGTTTAATTAGAAGAGTAACAAATCTGGACTAAGTTACATGCATAAGTGAGGCCAGAGAATGAGATTCACCGCTTTCAGGAAGTCCTGGATACACTGAAGGTTACTAGCCCAATGTCTCTGTGATGAAATCACTCAAGGGAGGATAAATCTTGTGGAATTCTGATTCCAGTCATGTGACTGACAAATCATGGCAAGCAAATGTTGCTTTTATTCACTGAAAGCTATGGAGTTCTTCTTTAACTGTCAACTATAGTAAATATAAGCCTTAACAAATTATATATTATTCAAAAAATTTCAAAAGATAAAGGTGACTGTCATTCCTTGACTCAATACACATGTTCCCCTACTTCTATTGTGCATACTGTAAGGCTTTCTCTAAATTTTACTTTTTCTCATACAAAAGTTAATTCTTTTACTAGTGTACATGTATACATATGTATACATATGTACCTCTAATTCCATACATACCTTTTGTTACCACCTAGAAGTAACTCTTTCACCTGTATGAAATATTGCTCTTGGTAATCCTTTTTCCCAGACAAACCACAACTACATGAGTTGGAAGGTACCCCTACTGAGTTTCCAGGCTAGCAGAAATATATATTTTACAGCAGCAGAGAAAGGATTTCTCTTTAAAACATGTGGCATAGGCATAATCTACAGCAAAATGATGTGATGTCCAGGCTTCGCTGGCATTCTACTTCAGTGTCCCAATTCACACTGGTCTTTGTCTCATAGGCCTCTTCCTAAGTCATGTCACCAAAGCCTTTGGTTCCTGTGGGATCATTAAATCCTTACTCAATTTCCAGCAGATATGGGAATTGTATGTGAATGAATGTAATGTGCACAAATCATTCCAGCCACCCTTGTATTAAATGAACTTTTTTAAGAAGCTGGTTTTGACCTGATAGAATATAATGGTTTCAAGGGAACCATATAGCCATTACAATCCATCACATAAATGAATACTTAGGGACATCTAAATCCAAAGATTATTTGACTGTTACACATATACTTGCTCAAAGGGGGCTGGAGGATAGACCCCTCAAATCTGCAGTGAAAACATCTGTACTTCTTAGAATTTTTTCTTAAAAATGAGCACATGCAGAAACTGTCTCAGATTTCAAAAATGATCAGTTCATTTTAAATCAAAGTGACCCCTAGCATCAAATTACATTTTTGGATGTATTGCTAACAAATTATCAGTTTAGAAAAGCAAAGGATTTCAGAATGATAAAGAGTATTTTATATGACCAGTTCTGATTGCAGACTCTGGTTTCTCAATAACCTGCTGGTTTTTCATGTGTTATTAATTATTGTGTACTGTACTCCTTTAACATCTATGGCAGACACTGTAAAACTGAGGAAAAGCAAGCAATATAAAATACAAAAATGTTCTGCAAACCCTGCTTTTGCTTCCTTCTGTTGCTCTCTTGCAATGTAAAAACAGATAAATGGTTTCCTCTTTCAAATACAACAAAAAGAAATGACTCCTGGGAGGAGCCCTGGGATGCCAAGTTAGAGCCTGGATTGAATTTTTATGACCACTGTAAGAACTCCTGAAAATAGGAAATTATAATGGAAATGCTGACTCTCACTGCAGCGGTGTGAGCAGCACCACCACGACATTATTAGTGATCTAAAGGGGCTGGAAGTTAAAATGGAATCATTTACACAACCGACTTCACACCACTTTGCAAACAAGGGGTGTGTGGGGCGGGGGGCTGGGAGTCGAGGGAGATCTCGCACTCAATTAGTTGCTTGCAAAATCCATTGTGATTCTTGAAGAAGACAAATCCCCTATCGCTCTGTTCCGTGCTCTGGATTTCTTTCCTACTCCGCAGAAGTTGCTGGCAGAGGGCTGTCCCCGCGGGCTGCGCGGGGCGCCGGGGGACAGGGGCGCCGAGGGGCCAGCTGGGATTAGGGGCCCGCGGATTGCTCCCGCGCCGCAGTAGCTCTCTAGAGAAGGGCAGCAGCATGTTCAAGTGCCGGGTCACATCTAGCATCTCAATCAAGGAAAAACGATTTCCCCCTTGCTAACAAAATGGAAACCTTCCAAAGTTTGTTTTTTTATTTTCAGGGAGCCCTAGAAGTTTAAAAAAAAAAAAAAAAAAAAAAAACCAAAAAAAAAAAAAAAAAAAAAAAAAAAACTCACACAAAAACACCCAAAACCCACAAAACAAAACAAAAACAAACAACCAAACCAAAACCACCAAGACTCAAAAGTTGGCAGAATAACTTTATATCCACCTCTGCGGCGATTTTCTTTTCGGAGGTGGAGGCGGGATTTGCTGTTTGAAGAGCGTTTACTCTCACCTCGGGAGCAGTTTCCACCCGCGTTGTTTGTCGCTATTTTTCCCCTTTCCTGTCATTAGCAGCTATTGAAATAATAAGGCTACATGGGACCTGAGGAGTGAACAGGGGTCGGAAGAGAGGGGGCGACCAGTTTGGGAAAGGGTGTGCGCTGTCTCCGGGCCCGGCCCCGGGCCCACCGTCACCCTCGGTCCTCGGCCACGCTCCGCGCTCGGCCCCCGGGGCATCGGGCACCTTCCTGTCCCTGCCTGACTCTGCCTTGTCATCTCAGTCCGGGCCATTCCAGAGGGGGCAGAGCCCGCACACTCTAATCCTTCACCGCGATCGTCACCAAAATCGAAGGAAGAGGAAAAAACAGACAAAGTGAAGAAAAGCAGAAAAGATACATATATAAATATACATATATTTCTATATAGGTCCTCCAGGTGCCATTGATAACCAGGGACCTGTTTCGGGGGGGACACCTTGCCCAGGGGGGGCGTGAGGATAAGGAGGGGGACGCTGCAGTGCACTTGTGCCTGCTCTCCGCTGCGTGTTTGCCACCGGAGCTGCTCCATCCTCCCGATGAAGCTCCGGGAGAGAAGAGGCTTTGGAACCGCTGCCGAGCGCTGCCGGCTGCTCTGTCCTGCTCCCGCTTCCTTTCCCCGGGAGCGTCGGGAGCTGCAGGGCTGCCGAGCGGAGGCAGCTTTGCCCAGCCATCCCCCACCCACCACTGTTGCGCTCGCCGGACTCCGGGGGCGATGCAGCCCCTGGACCCGCCGAACACACCAACCTCTCCCCTGCCCCGCCGGACACGCTGCTCCCCGCAGCCCCAGAGAGGTTCCTGCCGTTGATGCTTCACAAGTGGCATGGTTGTTTCTTCTCCGTAAAAGAGTTTTTAAGGGACAAGCGCAGTTCCCCGGTGGGGAAAAAGTCCCACGGAAGCAAAGGGGAGTTTTATCCTGCCCATGGCTACAGGATGGGTCCGGGAATCGTTATTCTTGCAGAGGTTAAGTGAGTGCCGAAGGTGAAGCCTGGTACCCCAGCTGCGTGGGGAAAGCGGAACATCAGTCAGGCTGTGCAGCCCTCTCCCAACACGCATGTAGGTGCATCCAGGGATGTCCGGCACCTACAGGAGCATAAACCAGCCAGGAGAGACGCGATCCCCAGTGCCCGCGCTGCGCAGGGTTAGCCTTTGAACTCAGAACTCGTTAGAGAAGAGGCGACACGCGCAGAGGGCTCCTCAAGTGAGGGACGGGGAAATGCCCTCAAATGTTCTCTCCGTGCCCCCTGACTCTGTTCCGCAGGGGTCACGAAGCCACTCGCCCCGTTACAGGCACCAGCCCCGGCACCGACGGCACCGGGGCGAAGCGGCAGCGCCCTGCGGCCGCCCCGGCTCTGCGGGCACGCACAGAGTGGGCAGTCCCGATGTGGTGGGCGCCTGGTACTGTACGGGATGCTGTTCCCCGAAAAAAGCGGGGCACAACTCAAGGGGGCCTTCGACTTGCAAATACGTGAGGCAGGATAGGAACAGGGATGGCTTTGGGAAGGGGATACAGGTGGGAGATAGGGATGGGGGCTCCGGTCTCCCCAGTTACCCCACAGTTTTCCCTTGAAACGAATCGTATTTTACTGTCACATCTAAATTCTACAAACGTGACTAGCTTTGGGAGCAGATGCCTTCACTTTTTACGACTCTCTTGAAGTTGTAACATTCCTAATCGACAGCAGATCTTCACTGTGGAAAAGCGCAGCGCATTCCCTGCGTGTCAGTGCTAATAGTGGTTTTGTATCCCATTCCTAGTATTAGGTTCCCCACCGTTACAAGTTGACATAATGCAAATTAGCAAGGGACATCATAAAAATCCATCCGAGAATAAAGGTTTTGGAACAACATACTCTTCATAACTTAAACACCAGATATTTAAAACAAATGCACTTAATAAGGCAGTTAACCTGAAACTTCAGTTCTGTTGCCAGTGAGTTGACAAGTCCAAATATTTTTATTTTTTAACAAATACGCAAATATCAGACGGCACGTTATCCTGGCAGCTTTCAGCTACAGTTTTCAGGAATAAGTTGAAACAGAATAATATTTCAACGACCTGCTTTGATTATAAAGTATTTTCACGTGGGTATCATTTTTCTGTGTCTCCCTATCCCTTAGACAATGAGATCATTTACTACCTTTTATTTCGATGTTTAAGTATTTATTTCGGAATGGTAGGCTTTGTGACTGGAAACGCATAGTTTTTATTTTGTTTCCTCAAAGGCAGCACGTGCAGGTATCATTGGTGTTGCTGTGTTTATCATTCCAACTAATCTGCTACTTCTCCAAAGAGAAGTGCGCTTTTTGTTTTATTAGTGCACGCACTCACCCCCAGCTATACCAAGATTTTTCCTATGGAAAAAGAGAAATCTTCAGTTAGAAGAGCACATCTGTGGTCTGTGTCTTGGTCTGGGGACACTTGGGAATCTGACATTGGTATTCTGACAACAGGACTTGAAAACTATATTTGAAAATGCAAACTTACTCGAAGATGTCAACTTAAAACATAGGGCACAGGATCGTACTCTCAACAGGAATGAAAATGCAAGGTCTGGCGTTTGGTGGGGTTTTTTTGTTTGTTGGTTTGGGGTTTTTTGTTGTTGTTTGTTTGTGTGGTTTTGGTTTGGTTTTTTTTGGGGGGGAGGGGGTAGTTGGGTAGCGGGATAGTAATAAAGAGGGAAAGAAAATCGCAACATGAAATGCGAGAGAACTGAAGAAGCCGGGATGAGAGAACGTCTTTGCTTCGCCTCTGCCTCATAAAAATGCCACTCGTTTACAAAAACAGGGAAAGAAAGTCTCTTCGCCTTCCCAGAGCAGTGAGAAATGCTGGACCCCAAACTCTCCACATAAATAGTGAGGATTCGGGGATGAAATAGCAGTGCTAGGGCTTACTTCGCCTTGCTACCGTCGTGTTCACGAACGCAGTGTTTTTCTGTTGCTATTTTGTTGATTTAAGTTTTATTTGTTTGCTTGTTTATTCTTCGGATATGGTAAAAAATCAGTGTAACAACGGGAGTGACACGAACAATAAAAAACCACATGCATATCCCTGAGCACGGTATCGTGTTATCTTGACGGATCTGTCTTCGCTCGCGTATTATATTACCCTGGCTCCCCGGGACAATGTAATACACCCAAGCAATTTTTCCCCCTTCACGGATCTAAAGGAGTGTGAATGGATGGATGAATAGAAAAACAAATAACCGAGGAGATTACGGCCTCAGGATTAATTATAAAACACATTTAACCTTTTTTCTTTCGCGGCTCATTTTGCTTTGCCTGTATCGCCCGGGTACTCGCTCCCGGACTTAAGCAAGGCTCTGCGGCTCCCGACACGCGGGGAATACGCGGGGTTTCGCACGCCGTGGAACCCCTCCGGTGTGCGGGGAGAGACCGTCCCTGTCCGTGGGAGGAGGGACAGGAGATAGACACTGAGGTCAGGGGCGCTGGGGTGGAAAGTGGGGACCAGGAGGGATGATTGGGCTGGGGGAGGAAGCGGCTCTAAGCCGGGGGTGGACCCCTCACAGGTAAACGGCTCCCCGGATCCTCTCGGAGGATCTTCTCAGAGAAGCAAAACAACTTGCGATCCCCAAATCCATCCAGCGGGAGCAGATCCCTCCGTCCATCCTCCCCCCACTGTTTTCTTTCTTTCTTTCAGCCTTTCTCCCCGTCCTGCCCTCTGGGCAGGTCGTGGTGAGTCCCTCGGCTCGGCGGGGAGGGGGCGCAGCGAGGCCGGCCGGGAGCGGTGCGGAGCGGTGCGGGACGGAGCGCAGAGGAGCGGCGGAGCAGGGTGGGCGCAGGCAGCGCGGCCGCGCAGGGGGAGCGCTCCCTCCACCGCGGAGCTGTGCGGGCAACACCCCACGCACCCCCGGGGGACGCTCAGCCACGGGGGGCCGCGAGTAGCGGGCCCTGGGGAGATGCTCCAGGGGAGGCTGCGGGAGCGGGGCGGGGGGGCGAGATGAGAGGTTTGCGGGCTGCGAGCCCCGGGCTGCTGCGCCTCCGGGAGAAGCGGGGTTGAAAAGTTGGTTCTTTCCAGCCAGAAACTTTCTCCCCGCGTGCGCATGCCCGGAGTGCAGTGGGAGGTTGAGGGGGGAGCTGGAAGGGGGGGTTGAAATAAGGAGGAGGCAGGAGGGAAGGGATCGGTTCAGTCTGAGCGCGACTGCTCCCGGGCGCGTTCGCACTCCAGCGCACGCAGCCGGCGCCGGGAGCGGGAGCGGGAGCAGGGAGAGTACCTCCGGCTCCGCCGGCCGGAGCACCTGGACACCTGGCCCTGCTCGGATCTGCCTGTACCCACAGGAGGAGCAGTGGGGTGGGTGGGGAGAGCTGTGCCCCCCAGGGCCAGCACAGACACTGACCTAGACCAATCTCTTTTTTTATTATTATTTTTTCCTATTTTTTTTCCATTATTTTATTTTACCAGCTCAAATTTAGCCCAGGATCTTTTAACTGCTGCCAGCGGTGGAGCACAGATCGGGAATAGGTAAATAAAAAGAACAACTCATTCTGTTTGGTTTTTGTTTTGCCAAGCCTCGAGGGTTGGGGATATCGATCCAAATACTTCCTTTACCTCTCTTATTTCCTTGCCGTCATCCCCTCCCACCATCGCCTGGATGGTGCAGAAGTGTGGAAATTGTAGTTCACGTGAGAGGACTGTTCTGCTTGGGGCGGGCGGAGGGCTGGGGTAAGCATTCACATGGATCTCAGATATTTTGATGCTATTTAAAGATTTGTCCTCCCCTTTCAAAGTTGTTTCTCCCCCCTTGCGGAGGAGCTGTGTTTTTAACCCAAGCTAAAAATGACACATACGAGCTACAAAATAGAAGCCTGCATGTCCTTTACGGACTTGAGCTTCCAGATTTTCTCCATTCTACTATTGGTTTTCTTTCCTTCTCTTCTTTCTTTATTTCTGTGAGGTTTCCTCTTTTTTAATTTCTTTTTTTTTTTAATTTTTTTCCTTTTCTTTCCTTAAAACTCATTTACAGTGTTTTAGGGTCCGAGAAGCCTTCTCTCTTTCCTCCCAAGGCCGTAAAACAAATGAACCTGATGTTTATATTTGTCTGAATGGATAGAAACAAGTTCAGCGGAGGGAGAGTTTAAGCTTCTTTTGAGGCCGAGCCTATAAAGTGTCAGTGTAAAGCCGAAGATTAGGATATGGTTGTTATAGTTGGCTTTTGGGAGGGAAACTATAAAAATCGAGCATTTTGGAGATTATCGTAGCGCCGCGGGAATTCTTCGATAAATTGCGGGCCGGGCAGGAGGATGAGGGCCGAGTCCCAGACAGGTGCACAGTAGGTCCAGTTCAGTAAGTCCGGAGTGAGCTGAGAAAGAGATCCCTAAGTCAGCTTCGGGCTCGGGGCCCCAGGGCGGCAGCTCCACGGCGGAGCCCAGCTGCGGGCCCGCCGCACCCTGCCTGTCCCCGGGGCTGTCACCGCAAAGGTTTGTCCCTCACCGGCGGCCGTGCGTGCTGTGACCGTGGGAAGCGAGGAATACAGAGAGGAGAAATCCTTCCTGTTGCTGGGAGAGGGGGAGGACGATTTATTTGTGCGCAGGGGACTTTGCTCTGTGCCTCCACCGGGCGCTTCTCTAGGGAGAAAGCGAGGGTGAATCTTGTGCTGCGGACCTTTCTACGCTCGAGTGGGTTACAAAACCACACACACAATACTCCCAAACCTATCTAAAAACTTCTGCAGGGAGAAGGTGGAGCAGCTTGGCCCCTGCGGCCGTCCAGTGGCTTCTACCCGTGCCCACCGTGGGGCTACGCTTCAGCCCATGGCCTCATACCCACTATCTCTCCAGGGGCCGGACCCGGGCATTTTTGCTGTTGTTTTGGATAAAGGCTGCTCCGAGCAGTGTAACAATCGGTGGTGCCGTCGGACCCCAGTTATTATTTGCTATTATTATTTGCGAGACTAAACCCCACCGCGTTCACCCGCGCTCGCAATGGTGGTCTGGGGAGACTTGTCAACACCGACTTCGTGATAAAATGTGAATGATGATTTTATAAGGATTGAGCGGAGATATCCAAGGCACATGCTGACTGAGTCCTTGCAGTCCTCATTAATGTTAGCAATTAACTCTTTCACGCTCAATTAGCCCCGAATAAACCTGCTTTAATAGATTCTGCACACTTCATTAATACTTTGAATAAATCTGTGCTGAACAATGCACTTTATTCCTAAAGAGCACCATGCTCGAATAATGCGGAGCGAAAGGACAGTTTTATTCCCTTTCCAATTAATTTCCCAAACACAGATAAATTGTAAGCTCTTTTTCCTCGCTTTAACTCCAGGAAGGGAAAGATTCATTCCCGCAAAGAGGACAAAATAAACAGCCGACCTAGCGGTAAAATATTGCACCAGACTTTAAAAGATTTAGGAAAAACTGGGGGACTTTTTTGACAGATGAACCTGATTGCTGTACTTTGAGGCTCTCACAAGAATGCATCATTTTATGCCCGCTACTTTATCATGTTTGTAAAAATAATCAACGTTCTCAGGGTAATTTACCTCCTCCATTCTTCCATGTGGAACTAATTAGCAAACCTCATTATTTATGAGTCAGGTATTTAATGTAACAAATATCCCTTTCAAGAACACATTGGAAATTGATAATTCAATGTAAAAAGGAAAAATACCGACTACCCAATAGCTTGCTTAAAAACCCATTTAATTTCGCCTTTTACTATGCTACCACCAGAAAGCTGGGTAGATTTTTTTTTTTCCTGGCATATAGAATAGGTAGAATTTAGTCTGGAAGGTTAAGATTACAACGGTCTTAAAACAATGGCAACTGGACAATAGCATTACCGTATCTTCAAACAGGACAAAGGGTAAGAAAGCTAGAGACAGATGTAGTCTTTCAAGTTTATGATCCTATTTTGCAGGGTAAATTTATCTTGGCATGAGTGGGTTTTGTTTCAGTTAGAACACAAGTGGTTTGTTCTTAATTACTCACCGAGCTACTTTGTGTTAAAAAAAGAAAACCCCGCACAGTTTTATTGCGACAGGGGAATTCAAGCAGAGAACTATCTGGGTCTTCTTCCTTTAAAAAAAAAAAAAAAAAAACCAAAAAAAAAAAAACCAAAAAAAAAACACCAAAAAAACCCTGATAACGATCTGTTTACATGAAGCCGAATTAAAGGTGGAGGTGACACCGAAATCAAAGAAACATTGATCTCTCTGCGGGCAAGCGGGAGACCAGAGAGTTACTACGCTGTGAAACACGTTAGCTTTGATGTCCCGGAGAGAGGGGACTTCTTTATCAAAAAATACCCTTCTTTCCATCTATATTTTTGACTCTCCGGGTCGTACAACAAAAAAGTGTAGCTTACATTTCTGGAAAAGTGCCAAGAGACTTGTAGTAACGTGAACACTCTGCTCCCTCCTCCTCTTTTCTTATTTTCTTTTACTCTCTTTTTTATTTTTTCCCTTGTTTTCTTTCGTTTGTTTTTTTTCATCCTTCCCCCCTCTCCCCCTCCCTTAATTTAACATAATTGTTCTAGCAAAAAAAGAAAAAAAAAAAAGAGGCAACAAACAAAAAAAAAAAAATCCATGGGCACAATGGATGCTATTATGACCCGACTGTATTTCTCCTTGGTTTGTGCCCCACTCTTCGCTCGGGAAATTTAAAGGGAATTTTATCGAGCAAGAATCTACCTATACTGACATAGTAGATTTTTGCTTATATATCCCATATTAAATGCCTTCTAAGGATATGAAGAAAGAAAGACGTATAAACCCAGAACTTTACTTTGTATGCAATAGCCTGTTTCATACTTGAGCGATCTAGAGCTACCTAGGCAGGAGAATAGACACAGAGCCATTGTGATGGACAGAAACAGACATTTTCAGGTACCTGGACTAGAGTGTTTTCTGTGTACTTTGTTCTTGGGGTCATCAACTTCAGGCATTTGTGCTGTGATGTGGAGACAGTATATGGGCAGCACTAAGTAGATAAAGGTATATCCCCAGAAGAACAACAAAGCAGTCTGGTTGGTTCACCAGACCTAAATAGTTAAGAAAAACAACAACAACCAAAAAAAAAAAAAAAGAAAGAAAGAAAAAGAGAAAAGGGAGGAGAATAGAGAATATAATGTGTGCATTTTTTAATCAGTCCAAAATATATCCAATTGAAAGAAAAATGTCACAGTCTCTTATTCTGGGTCATTACAGTGGAATTCCTATAAGGTTTGAATCTCCCTTCCTGCTGCTGATTTATGTAAAGCAGTGTGAAAGGTGGGCCCAGAGTACAGAGCTGCTCAGAGTAAGCTTCTCCCTCTCACACCCTCCCAGCCACAGCTCCTCTGTCCAGGCAACTGGCTACATATAAATCAGATTTGTTTCCCTGGTCTTTAGACCTCTTCTGCCACCAGTTTCCACCCCTCCAGACTTCCAGCCCAGAGGGACAATTACTGCTCTGCAGTACTTTGCTGGCTCCATTTCCCCAAAGGAGCATTACTCTTCGCATGGGGACGAACTCTAGTCTGAGTACTGTGAGGACCCTGCCAGGATCTTGCGGGGAGCCTACGGTGATTCAGCAGGAACCCTACAGGGAGCTTATGAAGACCCTAAGTGGATCCTGCAGGAACCCTCCAGCAAACCTGTGGGGATCTTATGAGTACCCTGTGGGGACTTCATGGGGATCCTGCCAGAAGACAGCCCCACTGAAAGCAAATCCCAGAGTTCCCTGGGGGGTAAAGTGAGTATAAGCTGTGGGTTGTGGAATAAGGAGGAGGCTCTCTGAGCTGCAGGGATGGGTTGCTTCCAAAAGCCATGGGTGCTCTCTCGCACCCACAAATAGAGGAAGCTGCATCCCCACCAACAACCCTCGGGAGGCATCTCTTGCCAAATGGTTGACAGCAGCTGGGGTTGAATTTTCAAGTAGGGCCAGATGTGCCTCTGTGCTGCTGCCTTGTAGCATTTTCCCCTCCGCCTTGTGGGGGGGCATGGATACAGATCTGGCCCAGAGAAGAGGCTGGGGGCTTGGCAGGACCCTGAAACACAGAGCAAAGTGGTGGCATCCAGCCCAGGGAAGGGCAGCGGCCCTGCAGCTGCTGGGCTGGGTGTCTCATGGGAAGGGTCTCTGGAGCCCTTGCCTTTTTGCCTTTTGAAAGGTTCTCATTAGGCAATTGCCTAGATTAGGAGGTGGGCTTGAAGCCAGGCACTTCCCCTTGAGGAGAGAAAATGGCACTTCAGATTCATCACCCAAACTCAGCATTTGCCCATTTCTTTTTGCAGTACTCAAGAGGGAGTGCTGTTGGCTGGTATTTTCCTCATAATGTTTGTTTTTTTTCTCCGAATGACTTTCTTTTTTTTTTTTAAGGAGAAAGGACATGTAGTTCCAAGCACACAACTGCCTCCATCATCTCAGATGCTTGACTTAGGCCAGACTGCAGGGACCTGAACAACCCAGGGGCAGCAAAGTCTGCACCCCTTTCTCCCATTGCCTCAAGAGTCAGGGCTAAAGGCAGCTTTTGTGGACAGGTGTAGTGGGCAATATCCCACTATTTTCTAAGGGCTGAGGTCACCCAGGAAGGGATTTTATATTGCATTGGAGAAGCCTGAGCTTTGTGGGTCAAAATGACATCTTTTGGCTGCCCCCATGCAGAGGATCATCGAAATCTGCATAGCAGGGGATGCTGTTGGGCAGTGAATGATTGTGGATGGGGTACAACTTTTGTGTACAGGGGAGAGATGGGTAGAGGGAGAATCTGGGAATACACTTGCAGCCAAGAACTGGTCAGGACTCTCTAAGTCCAAGGCAGCCTCCTCCTGTGGCTTTGGAGAACGAGGTTAATGAGGGGTGAGGTAAGAAATTCCCTCTGCTCTTATCTTCATATAAATCTACCTCTCCCTCTTTCTCCCTCCATCTTTATTTTACAGGCATTTTCCTCCCCTATTCCCAAGATCCTCCTCCTGAGTGGCCACCATGGGAAGTAAAACCCTGCCGGCCCCAGTGCCTATCCACCCTTCCCTTCAGCTTACCAACTACTCCTTCCTGCAAGCATTCAACGGGCTGCCTACCGTGCCCTCTGACCACCTCTCCAACCTATATGGCTTCAGTGCCCTGCACGCCGTGCACCTGCACCAGTGGACTCTGGGGTACCCGGCCATGCATCTGCCCCGCTCTTCTTTCTCCAAAGTGCCCAGTGTCTCGAGCCTGGTGGATGCACGGTTCCAGCTGCCAACCTTCCCACTCTTTCCACATGTCATCCAGCCCAAGCAAGAGGCTACCAATGTGACTCTCAAAGCCAAACCCCGCTTTGACTTTGCCAACTTAGCAGTGGCTGCCACACAAGAGGACCACTCTAAACTGGGACAGGCAGACAGTCAAGGCTCACCTGCAGGACTGGGGTCTTTGCTTGAGGTGACTAAACTCTCTCCAGAGAAGAAACCCACACGGGGAAGGTTACCATCCAAAACTAAGAAGGAGTTTGTGTGTAAATTCTGTGGCAGGCATTTCACCAAGTCCTACAACCTTTTGATCCATGAAAGAACCCACACTGATGAACGGCCCTACACATGTGACATTTGTCACAAGGCCTTCCGAAGACAGGATCACCTGAGGGATCACAGGTAACTATTTTTCTTCTTTCCTTTGCCTTGTATATTTGTACTCTCCTGGTTACCCATCTACACTCATGAAGATGTTTGTAAGAAAAGCCAAGTCCCCAGCCAGTCAATAGTGTTCCCTCTAGATTTTCCTCTGCCCACTGCTGGTGGACGAGCTCAGGTAACTCACTTTGGAAGACATACCTCACTCACTCTGTAAAAACTTTCACAACCTCTGTCTTAGCTTCCACAGGGGTTTTCACCCTTCTTTTGAGTCATCTTGTGTCCACTGCCTCGGTGATCATCCAGAAGTGTCAGAAACACACACAACCTGAGAACCCTGAAGTAAGAGAGAAGCTCTTTGTCCATAAGAAAGGCACTCTTCAAACCTCTGACATCCTCCTCTCTTCTTGCATGCACACACACAGACAAGTGCCTGAGTCCTGCACTCCAGCACTCTCGGTCCCAGCAGTCGGTGTAAAAAAACCTTCAGTAGGTTCTTCCTTAGGGAGCTTACTGCTGAGTTTAGGCCATTTATTTCTGACATCAATTGTTTTTCTCTCTCTAGATATATCCATTCTAAAGAAAAGCCTTTTAAGTGTCAAGAATGCGGGAAAGGATTTTGCCAGTCCAGAACACTAGCAGTCCACAAGACACTGCACACGCAAGTAAAGGAACTGAAACCTGCCAAACTTAAGTGCTGAATATTCAACTTCTATGAACTTTTCTTCTCCCTCAGACTTTACAGCAAAACCAGAGCAGAAACAAAACTTTCAGGAGCACTGGACTTTGAGCTTTGTTTTTGTTTGTACTTTAGAAAGGGCAAAATCCGCACCCCCTCAATCCTTTGTCCAAGCAACTAACTTCCTAAGTCGTGGGTGAAAAGATTATTTTGCATTTAAAATACAGATGAATGATACAGAGAGTGCTAGCTGAGTTATGCGGCTTTGATAAACTTTATGCCAAAAGGTGGTGCTCATGTGTTGGACAGGAATCTCTTTAAAATCAAACAAAACCCCACAAGACACCCCTCCTCAATCCCAGTCCCCCCAAAAAAACCCCAAAATCGTAGCTTCCAAAAGTATTACTTAAAAAAATCCAACCTCTTATTTTATACTTTTTTTTTTTTTGACTGTATAAAGCTTCTTATTTTTACACTTCAGGAAATACAGAGGATTCTGGAAGACAATTAAGAACTGAAACAGTGGTTTCTCGTCACAGCACCATTAGGACAAGGAGAAGAGCAACTTGCAAATCTCATTTGCTAGTTTGTTTTCAGAAAAGGAGAAGAAAATTAATGTTTGGAAATGACCTAAGTCTCTCAAGTGGGGAATCCTATCATGCAGTAGAAAATACATCCAGATCTTAGATCCACAGGTCCCTGGTGTTTGTGACAGGTCAGTGTTCATGGGATATGAAGACCTTTTTTATTACCTTGTGGTCTAGTGCGCTGTGAGGAAGTTCGTAACTTGTGGACTTATTTAAAAAAACAAACAGAAGAAAGAAAGATGGCAATACATCAACTGATGGTATGCACACCGTGGTTTTAGTGGTACTTTAAAGTCTTCGTGTGTCCTGGTGTGAGAGAACAAATCTCAACTTGAGAGCATATTTTTTGAAATGCTGGCTTTCTGAACAGTGTATTCAAATTAAGAGACATTCCAATAAGTTTTGTTTATTAAAAAAAAAAAAGTTGTATGGCTGTTTGGCACTTTATGCTGATTATTGGTAATTGACATTTATCACTGGATTGTGTGTGGTTTTTAAGTATTAAAATAAATTGTTATTTTACAGGCAAGTCTGCATGAACTACATATGTGTTCATTTCATTTGTAGTCTGTTCTCTGGCAAACCCTCTCTGTCAATACTAAGAACCTATTTCTTTTTTAATTTTTTTTTTTCGTTAAGTTAGTATTTATTCAATATTTCTACTAGTCTTGGAAAGTCTGGATGTTTTCTTTATGCATTAGCTTTACCCCTCCTAATTTTTTTTTTTTTTTAAGGCTGACAAAAGCAAACAGATCTGCAGAGAGTCAAATAATTTTGCTGCTAGTGAGGAAAAAAAATCGTCTTGGGTAACTAAATCTTGGGTATTAGCTGATAAGATTAGGTGTCAGAAGTGTTATAAAACAAATCAGATGAATAATGGGTGAACTGTTGCTGCTCTCAGAGCCTGGAGGCGCTGCCGGGAGAGCCGCCTTTCGCACCCCTTCCCTGCGCTTGTCAGGAGCGGGCATTTTTCAGTCACATCTTCAGCCGGTTCAGCGCTGATTGGGGCGGCCTTTGATTCCCGGCAGCTGTCTTAGATCAGAGATGTTTATTCCACTGCGAAACTTCTTTGGATCGAGATGGGGGAGAGAGAGTTCAGTGCTGAGGGATCTGCCTGAGCCTTTGAAGCGCTTCTTGATGTCTTTTCTCGTTCTCTCGGCAAACCCTAAACTTTCTTCCTCCCGTCACAAGTCAGTGCCCCCCGCGATAAGAGAAGCCTACTTCTTTACAAATTCGCAAATTAGCTCGGCGACGCGGCCGGGGTGACCTCGGAGCTGTCCGGCGGCTCCTGCGTGGCCGAGGCGCGGATGCTCACCGATGCCAGCAGCTCGGTCCGGTGCGAGTCCTTTCCCCGTTGCCGCTTTTAGAAATTATTTTTTTATTTGGTCAAAGAGCCCTATCAACGACAGGGGGAAAATTGCGTTTGTAGCTCATTTAATGTAAGGGCAGGGTGGAGAAATCTCTCTCCCCTCTTGTTTACTGGACACCTTTCGAGCGCATCGTAGCTAAATGTAAAGGCACTTGCGGGACGGGCTGCAGTCCCACCTCGAACGTGGGAAGGCCCTCGGGACCACGGGATACGAAGTGCTGCCTATGCCCGCATCCAGCTCCGGAGGCTGCGGGTATGGGCAGCGTTTGAAGCTGGCTTACTTTGGCTTTACTTCCCACCCGCCACTCGCTTCCCACGCCGCATGAAGGCTTTTGGTTTTGGCATCTGAAAAAAGTCATCTGAAAAGCAACAAGCGAGGAGTGCCGGCTGAAGTCCGCAATAACCTGCAGGCAGCCCGGGCTGGCCCAGCGTGGGACGAGCGCGGATCTCTGCGCGCCGCTCCGCCGGCGACTCCTACGCGGAGTCCAGCGGGAACGAGGAGCATCCATCCCTTCGCGGCGCTGACCCCGCGCGGCCGAGCCGGGTCGGGATGCGTTTGCTCGGCAGAGTTTCTCTGAGGCCATTTGAAGGTGTCGTCCTCCCCACGTCCCTGCTCCTTCACTGGGGTTTAGCGGCATCGCCTTGCCCTCCGTGGAATACTCCAGACGCTCCCGGCAGTGCGGCGGGCGGGCGATCACCGGCGTGCCCCGCTGCCGGGCCAGGGGGACCGCAACCCGCAGCCCCAAACACTGACACGGCGTTAGCGGGCAGCCTAAGGGCTGAGTGGTTCATCCACCCCAGAGCATTTCTAAAGGGAGATAATCCTCGATGAAATTCCCCCTCCCTCTTGTGTCGCTCCTGCCACCAAGTAAAGGAACAGGGATGCTCCCGGGGTCCTGTCGCGGAGGGAGAAAGTAAAGGGCTCTTGTCGCTTGGAACTAGTAGATTTTCAAGGATCATAACTACGAGGCAGAAATCCGAGTTAGGTCCGCAGGGAGGGAGGAAGGGACTCAGGGAGGGTCACTCCACCGAGGCTTTCCCACGGTCGCTCCACCGTCTCCTTAACACCGGGATACTGAAACACCCGTGGCGAGGTAAGAGACCGTGTCAGTTACTGGTTGCTGGGAACCATTATAGCTGCAGGGTCGCGAAGGTGGACAAACCACTTTTCCCAGCTGGACATGTGAGGCGTTTTATTTTTAAGGCTGAAGCCTGGTGATCTGACTGCCAAGAATTTCTTTGGACCTGCATTTTTATGTGCAATTAAAAAGAAAAAATTCCCCAGAATTGACATAATTAGAAATACAGATGTATTAAAACTACGTGGGCATATTGAGCACAGGATGCACACACAACCTTCTAATGTCACTTGTACTACTCTTATAAGTGTGTGTATTTCCTCCTCCCAGAAGGCCACTTTCACTGTCGTGCAAACAAAGGCTATCTATCTGGTCATGCTCTCAGCTGCACTGGGGAATAGTTCGTCGGTTCCCTCCAGTGTTTAGAAATTTGCTAGGCAGTATCAGTTCAGCTATTCCAAGGAAAGCAAAGTAGAAATGAAATCATGACAGTCAGAAGAGATAAGTCGTACTAACCCCTAAAATAAATGAAAGGAATTAGAAGGGAAATGTGCCTTTTGAATCAGGATCACAAATAATTTAAATGATTAATTACTTTCCTTTTCTTCTTTTTTTTTTCATTTCAATCTTTGCATGTGTTTTAATCTGACAGTCGTGCAGTGAATAAAACTTATGCCTCTGTCTGCCAATCGAGAGCTGATTCTGTTTTCACAGTTGCTTTAAGTTTTGCATTTTCATCATAAAAACACCACTGAATGGGAATTTGCAAGAGTAAAAAACTGGACACCTGGCTGTAGTTGCCTCTTGCTGTAAGATTTACAAGGGAAACACAGATTTTTACTTTTTTTTAATTCTTTTTTTTTAACCAGTTACAGAAGGAAAATGTAAAGATGTGTTGGCACATCTCTCTTTCTCTTTCCCCCCCTTTGCATTCCAGTCATTCTTTTTCTGCCCATAAACTGTTACTACTCCACAAAAGCCTGATTCTGTACAGCCAACTCAGCCTGTTTTTTTTGTTGGATGCAGGAAGAAATCCTGTCAGATGGGGTCTTCAGTGTACATCCATGAAACAGAGCAAACGTCTCTCTCAGAATGTGCACTGGAACAGCAAATAGTTACTTTTCAGCTGTGGATTGCATGTGCCTCTGAAAAGGGGACCACAAATCATTGGGTTTTTAAAGGTTCCGCATGAGTTGTATATTAATCCCAGTTTCCCTAGGGATGGATTAATCCCAGCTTCCCAGTTGTGTGGCTACAGACAATGTGGATAAGGTTGGGGGCAGGGGAGAAGGGAGACGGGGAAAGGAGAGGGAAATTAAAAAGATATATCGCAGGAATACACGGCCTAAGTGGCAAGGAGCCATAAGTACTTAAGTTTCAATACCTTTTCTACCTCTGTCACCACATGTGATCTCAAGCAAATCACTTCAGCTCCCTGTTTTGGTTTCTTCATCTGTAATTTGGGGGTAATGCTGCTGATTTTGCTCCCAGGAGACCTGGCACAGTCATGTAGATACTGCTGCTCGACCCTCAGTAGTGAAAGGAAAAACTCTAATTCTTACCTGGGCAGCTGAAAGCAGGGGCTGATCTGGGAGCTCTAATGGAGTGTGCAAGACAAATTTATATTCACATGTAATTCTTTTCCAGCCCTGGCAATTTTGTTGAGAGATGGAGTCCTAGAGCCCAGGATGCTTTTCTTCTCTACATTCCTATCCAGTGACTACACAGGAGGAATGGCATGGCCAAATTCATCCCTGGTGGGACTCCAATGACATCAGTCATCTTTATAGGAGTTTTTTGAATGAGGGCAATTGGGTTTTACAACGACCGAGTTTGGCCACATACATATTTAACTGCTCAGAGAGCTGCAGCAGCAAAGGAAGCTTCCCTTGACTTAGGAAGAATCACTTCTGATCTGAGGCTGGGAGACACAAGCAAAGCCATTGACTTATTTTTACACAGTCAAGTTTACCTTATTTAAACTCAAGGGGCAGCTGAAGTATGCTGAGCATCCAGCAGAACTTAAAAAGCCCAGCAGCTTAGCTGCCCGAAAATGTTCATAACTTTTGGTGAAACTCTGTGTTTGTCTGTGTGGCTCTGTTCAGCGCCGTGCCACAGATACCCAGCAGACATGTTTACATGACACAGGGCAGCACCCTGCAGGAATACTGGCAGGAGGCCTGAGAGCAGAACAGTGGCTTCAGCACAGTGCTGTGCTGGGGCTGCTTGCCTCTGCCCTTTATCAGATCTGGCCATTTCAGGGTCCCTCTCATGCTCATATGTCTCTGCCACCTCAAGTTCACATCCCCCTCTACGCTGTTCTCTGGGGCTGTAATTCCCTGCCAGTTAGAGCTGATGAGAACATGGTAAGTCACTAAAATGGTGCATTCCGTCCACCACCTGTGACTTAGCTGCTGGTGCTGACTGCCCCTACACCTTATATCTGTGCTCTATTGGAGTCTGATAGTGCACTAAACATATACAAAAGTTTGTACTAGCATTACAGTTCCTGACTCAGTAGCTATTGAAAAATGAAACAAGTCAACAATATGATCAGTGGCAGTGATTATCAAAAGTTTGTCTACAAAGCTTTTCACCACTAATGAGATAAATTATTTACAAGGTCTATTCATTTGGTATTCTTATTGAATGTCCTAAGGAAAAAGTCAACTTGAAGAACTAGATAAGTATATTGCTAAGTCTGAGTAGCAGAATGTGTGTTATAATCATATGAGGCACCTTAACTATTACCCAAAGGATGAATGTCATGTCTCTTTTCCTGTTTTCTAACTTGCCCTCTATCTTTATTAGATCTTTGGGTGATGGTACTTACATTAATTTTCAATAATTTTACATTATATGTGTAGAATAATGAAATCTGAGTGTTATTGGATTGTTCATCTATTTAACAGCAACTTGACTTGGTTGAATCAAGCAGAGCTATTTTAGTTTTTCAGCAGAAGCTGTGAATTAGACCTAGTGATGATTTTGCTGCAGCCACAAAATCCACATTACTGAGACCCACCATCACTTTTTAGCTCCACTTAATTTTCCTAAGTCTAATTTTATAATTTTCTTTTCTGTCTTTATTTGTCCATGTTTCATACTGAGGACAAATTGAGGAGAGAAAAAAAAGAAATTGTTACTGGCTTTTCAACAGGTGTGCCAGCTAGTACTAGAGACTTGATTCTCAGTTTTTCTCCTCTTTGTTTCCTTCTTCAATCCTTATTTCTCAGGTAATGTTGCTGCTTTTTTTTCCCCCTTCACATTTGTTAATACTCCTTCTCATTTTTTGCTTTCTCAATGTTTTTAGTTCTTGCCCTGCCCATCTCATTTCTCAATTTGTGCTTCTGTCTCTTATTTATTTCCATCTTAATTTGCCTACATGATGCTGCAAGTGTATTATTTGTCACATCACTGGATCTCATGATTTTATTTCAATCTGGACTTTTTTTCTACCCCTTGGCCTTTTACATCAAGCTCAACTTAGTGTCTTCCACAATGCAACTCACCACAAACCTGTCTTTCTCCAAGTCTCTGAATCAATTAATCCCTTCATCCTCTTGCTTCCTTCACTTGTTTCAAACAATCTCGTAATTTGCACCCTTCTCGCATCGTGTCACCTTTTCTCTTTCTGGTCTTTTAGTTTCTAACTGGGGTTGCTCAAATCACATGTAATGGGTGAATGATTAATCTATTTAACAACTCTTTTTTTCCATCCAAGAATTGTCCAGACACAACATGGCTTTCTTCCAAATATATGTGAAGATATTTCAGTTTATATATGTCCTGTAAATTCTTTTGAGGTTTGCTTTTTATCTATTCATTCAACAGGAGTTCAGTACCAGGCTAAAAAAAAATGTCTCAGGTACATTTTCAGAGAACAGAAGGGAAAACTTCCCATTAAGGAAATATTAAAGTAGTTAAAACCAGATCCCTCTATATATTAGATAGAAGTCCGTGTGCTAAATGCTACCCTTTGGGAATAATTCCATACTGAGGATTGTGTTCATGATCCTGTTGCCCTTCCTCAGCTGTCATAGCCCTAGAGTGTGGTCAGGCACAAATCCAGAGGAAGGACTATACTGCACATCAGAGAATGAAGCAGGATAACAGCAATAAACAACTACACAGGGCTGTGGGACTCTTCCTTTGCTCAGGAAAATATCTTTCAGGCTATTCCATGCTTTATTAATTGAATTCTCAAACCTCAAGAATAACAACTCTCCATGTTTCTTCCCAAAGTTACACAGTCTGCTGAGGCCACTTCAGTATTCCAGGGACAGCCATCTCTGTCCTGCAGGCTTTCCTTTTTCCTGGTTGCCTCTACTGTGTGCACTGAACACCTGCAGCCTCATGCTGGTGCCTCTTCCAGTGTGACATTCATCTGGTCTCGCTGGGATATGCTCAAGGGTTAATGGGGTTGGCTGTCATGAGGGCTTAAGGATGTTTTTTTCTTGTAGAGAAGGCTTCATTTTAACTAAGCGTGGTGACAGGACAGGTAATTACACACTCACTTTTACTTTGGAATTGTTTGGTCTGAACTTTACCAACATTCTTTATTATATCCAAGATAATTTTTTTTCCACTTCAGATAGGAAATTTTGTATTATGGATGAAACTATATTGGCCATGGGCTTACAGGTTCTTCTCCCCATTGGTTTGCTCACATGAAACTTGGTTTATGTAACTGTTCTTGGAAGGGACATGAAAAATAGCAACATCTGTGGCAGAAGGAGAAATTGAAGACCATCAAGAATGTGCCACTTTCTACCACTTCCTTTCGAACTGTCAGTCAATTCTTTTGGTGTCTATTGTGTACTTCTTTTTGTGTTCTTCCTCAAAATGCACTTTTGGAAAACAACTTCTCTAGCACTTTACAAATATCTCTGGCTTTCACCACTCCTCAAGTGCACTGCTGGCTGTCCAGTGAGTTGCTGGATACTACTGGTGTGCCAAATTTAGACTGTGTGGTGAGGGCTGCCCTGAACAGCTCTGAGCACAGTGTTGGCTGCTGGTCTTAGCAACCAATAAATAATTAAGAAGCTGGATATTTGATGATCCTTAAAGAGGAAAGACTCACCCAGCCCCCTACTGTTGATTTCTTCATTAGCACAGACACAGAGACAAGGCCAAGAACAGATTTTCTCTTATGCTTTTATTTGGTGACCACTTGGATATGGCTTAGGAAACAGTGCCTCTCCAGCAGTTGGGAAATGTTTATTTCCAGCTGTTTATTTCCCTTGGTGGATTAATAAGTTTATTTCAAAGTGATGCAAAAATGAAAACTAGATTTTCAAAACAAGGAAGATAGAACATTCATAGTGACACAGTGTTTGCAACAAACTCCCTTTTTCCTGCACCTCAAAGGAAATGTTTAAATGAATGGCTCTGTTTCCTTAACTTTCCAATGTAACCTAATCAAATATACAAACTATACAAAAGGTAATAAAAGCAGTTCCCCCTGTTGGGGAAAATGGAAGGGGAAATCAGATGGTGTTGTTAATATCCCAAAACAGAACCTTTCTACTGAATTGGTATCAACCTGATTATCATATTATGGAAAAGAAACTGTTCCTGCAAAGATTTCACTCAGTAAAAGAGTCAGCAAGAAGGACTCAGTGCTTGGTGCCACTTAATCAGAATTTCTGTGATCCACAGAGTCTCCTGCTCTTTTCTTCTGGCACAGAGTTCAAGTCTTAAACTATGTTTAAGACTTTTGTCTTGTTTGCTGAGGTGTTCTATTACATACTAGGTGGGGATTTTGTGTCTTCTGAGTTTGGGGGAAATATCTATTATACAGTTGTCATGATTTTAATAAGATAGGCTTTACGGTCCTAGGTGGATGGAACATAATGTCCTGTGATCCTGGGGTGCAGTAGGTAAGTTCCCTTCAATAGCAATCTTGCAAAAGTAGAATGAAAAAGGATAAACTCAATCATGAGGACAAAGCTCTCATTACTGCTGGCAGTCCTGTGAGAGCAATGAGATGCATCAGAAAGGACTGAACAGTGAACAAGAGAACAAGACTCTCTACTTGGCATGCCAGTGTGCGTGCAATCCCATGGCCGAGCAAAGAGGCAGAAAAGCTGGATATAAGTCTTTCTGACACTGGCATATATTTCTCAGACCCATTTCTGCCACTGTGGAGAAAATGCAAGACAAAAGATCAAGAGAGGCTCAGCTAAACCTGGAGGAGTGAACAGGGATTTGAATGTCAGAATTCCAAATTCAAACTTCTAAATTTAACATGTAAGCATCAAACTCACAGTGTCTCAATTTTCAGAGATAAAAAGTGCCAGAAAGTCCCAACTGAAGTCTTTGTTGGCTGCAAGTGCTTAGCACTCACAGCACTGATTTTGGCACTTAAATTCAAGATTGCTAGTTGACTTTATTAGGGTACCCAGTTTATAAATCATTCCTTGCATTCAGCCCAGTGTTTGTAGATCTCCAGATGGAGAAGAGTGTGACCCAAAGGTGGATTTGGCAACTCCAATATGCTTTAGGTCATACATCTGCAGAGAACATGTGCCTGATTTCCTTACAACTTCATTGTTTCAGTAGATGGTGTATTCAGTGCAATGTTATATCTGCTACTGAAATAGCTGACTGCAAATACCAGGAACCTCTGGGAAATTTTAGTTAATAGGAAAATAATCTAAACCAAATTCATTCAGTTCTACAGCCAGGAGAAAAGAAATGAAAATAAAAGGAATTACTGATCCAACCAAGTAGGCACAGAAATGAAACCCCTGTAGGATTTTCTTTTTAGTTTCTCCAACTTCCATTAATTTCACAAGCAAATTAGGTCAGCAGCCTAGTCTTGTTATGAATAAACAAATGCCATAGATTCACTAATGTTAAAGTGTCCAGGCATTTGGCATCATTTGCTGCTCTGCTGAGGGAGCTGTGGCACAGCAACTCTTTATTTGGCTCCAATCATAATTCAGATATTCAGCCCTATGAGTCAATGTAACACAACTGCTGTAATGAAAACCGAGCTATAAAGAAGGCAATCTGCAGCATCACAAAACATAAATTAGTGCCAGCTTCAAGATGGGGTAAGAGAATTCATGTAAAATGCATTTTAAATTCCTACATTTGGGTCTCATGCTGATAAAAGACTGGAGGTCAGCCTGAGATGTGGAAAGTTTTGTATCTCACTGTCATTACCATACTGATGTGTTTGCCTGTACTCTTGAATAACTTCAAGAGTGAAAGGTAGACACAAAAGAAAGCTCTCAGATGCTGTTTTCTCCATGTGCTGTCTCTTGTTTTGAGGAAGGAAAGCTTATTCACTCTTTAAACTGTTTATCAAAAATCACAGTGGCCCACAAACTGATAGTAGTGCTTCATACAACAGTATTTTATTTCTCATGTGGTGGGTGGAGATCTCCATGGGGAATTTACTCCCCACCTCCCATTTTTGGGTTTTTCTTTGGTGTCAAGATACAAAAGAAGTAAAAAAATGCAAATAAACACATTTGACTTAATATAGTCATAAATGCCTTGAGTTTAGGCTTAACAAAGGCTGTTCCTGATCCAAAGTAAAAAATTCATTACAGAATAACTTCTTGGAACACAGGTAAGAAATTTTACATAACAGATTGAAAGGGAACAGTTTACAAAAATTCCAAATAGTACAAAGTCTTCAGAAGAACAATTCACATATTTATATAACTGAGAATGTATCACATAAATGAAAAAAAAATGCAGAAATATAAGAACTACATTTACAGTGAAATTATTCACTTTATGGGGATATTTGAACATATTTGAACAGTATTCAGAATACTGTTGTGTTTCTTCTGTGCAGGTATAAAAAGGACATCTAAAGCAACCTATCCTGAATTTATAACCTGTCTCTGTACTTTTGATTAAAAAAAGTAATTATTGGAAACTGAACGGTGGTTAAGACATGCTAGGTTTGGCTCTTGATTTCCAAAATAGTGTCTATCCATCTTTGGGGTTTTTTTTATGTTGCTGCTATCAGAAGCAAGAGATACCAAACTGTGTTGAGAATATATGCCACTCTTGAAATTGGCATTGTTGAGGGCAGTAATTTCTGCCTGAATATGACTGTATGAGTAGGTACATGCATGGCTCCTTGGCTGCTTGCATGGACCATTTTGTGAGGAACTTCTTGTATAGATGGTGGAACTTACAGTTTTTCTCAACTATTTAAGGAAAAGTTTCATCCTTTTTTGGATGTTGGAAGGATTAGTCTCTCAAAATGCTGACAAACATATTGAGGGAAGTAATCTGAGGTTTAGCTCTTCCACCTTTTCTGTTGATGAGAAATGAGGATTGATTTGCTGAAAGGAAATTTGCTACAAAATGGGAACTGCCTTAAAATACTGAGTTGATCGAACTGAAGACTTGACCACTTTGTAGTGTAGACTGCCTCATAATATTTCAAATTGAGAACCTTTTCTTGTTTTCTTTTAATTTTAGTCTCTTTATCATGGAAACAGTTCACAGTGACAATTTAACAGTCAAATATCTGCCTACTTGAATTCAGTGTTTTAGATAGAGCCTCTCTTGAAGAGACACCAAAATCAACAGCATTTGTGATCTAAGATGAAGAAGAAAATTAATCAAAATCCTTAAATCAAACCAGCCACTGTTTTAACTTAGCACTGACATTTCTATATGCATAGCATATCAAGCCACACACTATGTTGCTTAGGGTTTCAGCCTGTAACTTGGATACACCAGTCTGTGACCAAAGTTTGGCAAAAATAGAGAAAATAAAAATATATTCAGAATGTTTGTTTAAAGCGTAATACAAAATTAGTCAAATTAATTGCAAATATTTGCAAATATTAATAGCAAATATTTGCTATATGAGAGTATTATAGTGTTTATGTTGTCCAGATGATCTTTGGTATATAAATTCTTTGTGTAGAGCCAATATTTGCTTTTCAAACTATCACTGGCTGGACTAGCTGTCTGGCAATATTCCTTTTTCCTGATTACATGTGTGAGTAGTATTTCCAATTAATATTTTTGCAATTCTGGGTTCCATAAATACATATCTGTCCTTTAAATCTGGAGCCTGAATCTACTGTGCCAGCAAAATTTATGGAAATTTTGTCTCAAAGCTATTAATTAATGAAAAAAGTAAAAGAACATTCCTATTCAAAATGAATTGCAGTGTTTTCCCCAGACTAACACACAGACACCCGTTTTCTGGTAATAGAGAATGCAGATACTTATGAAGAAATAAATATACATAAATAAAACAATTGAATTTTATTTCCTGCTCGCAAACTGTGTGTGGGTGGCAGTTTATCCTCTTCTCTTATTCCAACTGGGTCAGATTCAAGTTGGACTTGAACATAGTTTGCATGTTGCCCTTTTTCTTGTGAAACTTGGGAACTTGTGGAAAGGGGTCATTCGGCGGGAGGAAGTGTAGTGTTCAGAGTTAGACTTTGCAACAGTGGTAAAGATTAACTTATTGTATTCGTATGGTGGCTAGATGGTACTTGGTTGCTCCTCTCATGTCAGCAAATCAGAAGCCAGATGCCTTACTTTTTTTTCTCTATTTCCAGACACAGAGCAGTGAGTGTCTTGCAAGGGTCAAACAAATATCCATGTATTCAGAAGCAAAAATCATGATCATGTTGAAGGGTTTACAGCCAAGCTGGAATGTTTCAGAATTTATTCTTCAGTTGATGTCCACACCCAGGCTTTTGTTGTAAAAATCAGTTTGAAAATAAGGGATAAAATATTTTAAAATTGATGGAATTTTCAGTATACATTTTTACTTAAATATATAGGTATTTTCAGATGTTCATGTACATTATATGCAAATACAAATTGTTTTTCTTAATTTCTTACTGATATTCTGCAGACATAATGTCTGCGTAGGCTGGCTGGAGTGTGAGTTACATGTTGCACATATAAATTTATTTGTTTTACCTATTACAAAGGTCAGATGACAGGTTTGAGCGCTAGACAGCCTATGTCCAGTGTCTTGTACTGGCATAGGGTAGCATCCAAACTGCTCCTGACCGATAGACTGTTAGCTCTTCAGATAATAATATGCTTCTGAAGCTACATCTGTGCCAGCATGGGAATTCGGTCAGGGAACTGGTCTCTGACTGAGACCAGCTAGAACTTATGAATACACAGTTAACATGAACAATCAAAATTTATGTTTATACAATAAAAATGTCTTATATCCTGTTAAAAAACAGCAGAGTTAAGGTTGTGATTATTTCAACCTTTTGTGATATCTGTAGGACACTGTTTAAAATTGGGAAGTACGGGTGTTATATCATGCATATGGGTGTTATATCTTCTTTAGAAAGATAAGCATTCTGACTTTTAGACCCTCATGCTAAAAGTCAGTCTGGTGGAAGTTTCATTTGGAGTCCTATCTGTGCTGGTTTTCATGGTTGTGGAGCCAGGCTGATGCAGTATGCTGCAGTGGAAGCTTCCAAGAGTGATGAGATAGAGGAAACAAGGAAAGTATTTTTGAAATAGAGAACTTAAAACAAGCAATAGGTATGACATTTGCTCAATGAACAAGACACCCAGCACTTAGATAATCACCACAGCTTATCTGGAAAAGGCTTCCTGCCAGAACTTTCACTGCTCCCAAAGACTAGAAGATTTGGATTAGGAGCACATAACCTCCTACTCCTTCCTAGGCAAGTGTGCTGTTAGAAGTTGTCCTGCATCTAACACTAGACTGACTTGGACACTAAAGTAAGCTACCTGGTGCTTCTGTTTTTTTTTTTCTCTACCAAGGTGCTAAGTTGCACCAATCTATGTGTCTGGACACTTGATTGAGAGCCTGTTTTGGGATTTTCTGCTTTCCTTGTGTGGTCCTAGGGTGCTAGCAAATGAAGTTTGAAGTTCCTTCCTTTACTGACGCTGTATAATCACATCAGCACTGAAGTCCACCTGAAATCTGGATCTTTTTCTCTGTTTCCTAGGAGTCTGAGAGCTCTACTGCTAAGAAACTAGCTTAAGAGAGCAATGGGAGAGGAATGCTTTGTTTCTAGAGAGTCAGAAATAATCTTTGAATTACATTCCACTATTTGTGTAGGTTGTTAAGACATGACTGAGCCCAGATTAAAAAATTTTTGCAAAATTTATCCTTTACGTGCTCACCCAGTAGGAGAGAGAAAGATCTCCTTTCTAGAAAGTCAATCATACACCACCATAATTTGCAACATGCGCATTAGATACACAACCTAAACTTAAATTGACATGTTTCAGGGATTCCATCTGCTGTCAGATCTAACCTATCACAAAGTGAGCAGCAGATCTAGACTCATTCAGGGCCTCTGTCTCTCCCCTAAAACTTCAGTGGTATGATAAAGTAGCAGTCAAGGCGAGAGATTTGTCACCATCACACTGCTAAGTATTCTGAAGAAAGATATGATCCTCAAGATGAGCAATAATGGCCAAAAAAAATTAAAAGTCCGTTCTGTCTTATGTGATTTCTTACCATTTCTTTATCTTCTGCTGCATCTTGTGCCACTGATTGCTGGGGAGGTTATAGAACAACATTCACCAGCTGACATGACTTTCCATGCAAATTGTTTCTAGAAATGGACTTGACAACAAAATCAAATTAAAAGGGTTATTAATGAGAATTAAAAAGGCGGTTGGCATGTCAAGGAATGTACAAATCTGTAAGCCAACAGAATGACTTCTAAAGCAAACATGACAAAACAGAATAAATATCTGTTAAGCGCAGGGATTACAAACCAAAGAAGCCTCATTGGCCTCAATCATTCCTTCCTTATGGCTAAAAGGAGTCATGATAGCAGGCACTGTCTTGCAGGACTAGATCTTCATTTTGCTGTTTATTGTCAAAAAGGTGAAGACCACATGCAGAGAGATTGCAATATTGATTTTAAAGGGAACAGGAGTGTGCATTTGCAGTTCATCTGTTACTAACAGACAAAACCCCCATTTCCTTGACTTAGAAGATACTCCAATTTAAAATATTTTTAGCTGTAATAGTAATCCCTAACTATTTAAAAAAATCCCCAAACTAATTGGAAAGAACTGTTTATCACAGCCCAGCATTCCCAGAAGGGGAATCAATTTGTATAAACATGCTAAAACTGATCTATTTATGAAATATTATGGAGAGCTGAGAAAAGAACCACAACAGATCATTATCTTATGTTCACTGTTTTAAAAGATCAACAATGGGGTGAAGGCTGAACACAGCTATCCTTTATGTTTTAGACACGAATGTCAAGGTCATCTAAAATCTGTTGCCAAAGTCACTGTGATCCCCAACAAAATATTAACGAATGTTCCGGGGCTCTCATTATATGCTTAATATGAATATTCTTCCCTTTACACATAAATCACTATAATTGCAGCAATCAGTTGCTCTTCTGAAAATCACTAATTCCAAATGTAGATGAAAGAAACCATCATAAGTAGTAGATGCAACCCCTAAGGGAAAAAACATACAAAAGGATATATTAGTAATTTAATATATGGTAATACGCTATTTAAAAAGTAACATTAATACATATATGGGCAACTTATTGTTAATGCTGTTTAGTATAGTAAATTAATACGCATGCCAGAGAAATATCTGAAAAGACCAAATACGGTCTGCAAGTTCTATTTTGTCCACAGAATATCTATCATGTTCAGAGAACTTTCTGCAAGTTTCATTTATCTTAACCAAAGAGGAAAATCCCCATGCAGTTGAGATCAGTTGCAAAATTACCACAGAAATCAGCAGAGCAGCAGTTTCTCCCAGCCTTAATTTTACCAGGCAAGGATTCTTCAGAATAAGGACTGAAATATTTCTCTTTCACTAGCAGAGGGTTCATTATGCATGGTCATGTACACTTAAGACTGGGAAAGCGCAAAAGAGCCTCCTTCTGTCAGGACTTTTTTGTAACAGGTTGGCAAAGTTCAGTTACATCATTTGCTCCGCTCCATTCAGAGGCCTGAAGATGCTAGAGCTGTATTCTGAGTTCCTTGGGAGATTGGGCACGTACTGCAGAATGCTTCATGTTAGGAGTGGAGCTGTGTGAAGCATCATTCAGCAGCTGCTGGTCTGTCTGCTCTGATGTTCCTGACATTGGTACAGATATTGCTTCTGAGCACCTAGTTACTACAGAAAGTTTTGAATCATATCAAGTACTTTATCATTGCTGGAGATTGCAGCTGTCAGTCTCAAATTCTGGAGTTTCCCTAAAATCAGTGCAAAAGTGAGGCAAAGCCTTAAGCAGCTTCATTACAAACCTACAAAATTAGAACAGATGGAAACATTGACAAGAAGTAAAACAATTTTCTAAATAAGAGAAACATATATAAGTTTTGGAAAGAGCAAGATAGAGATCATCTAACAGCGCCCTGTAAAAGTGTTTTATTTACAATGTTGCCCAGTAGCATTGCTCTAAGCTAAGACAATCACCATATAAACATGCATATTTCTAAGAGTGTTGGCTTTATTTGCTGAGGAATTGAGTGAGAGATAGAGGGAAGGCAGACATAGCAAGGAGGAAGGGAGGGGAAAAGGCTGACAGAAAAAACAAGGAGAGTGCCAAAGCAAGGAAGATAGTGTTTGTGTTTAAAAGAAGAACTTGAAGCTGTGCCAAATCAGAATTTTCTTTAGGAACTTGAGAGCTGAAAAACTTCATGAGTGTGCTCAGCTCATGGGCAGAAGGAGACAGTGCAAGTTCACAGTAATGCTCTGTTACAAGGCTTGAGAGAGAAAATGGAGAAAAGAAAGAAAAGGCCACTATTGTAATGAACTGAGGAAGGACAGAACATGAGCCCTAGCAATTCTCTCAATGAGCCTGGCTCAACCAGATGGTGTTTAACAAAATCTAGTAGCAGGCAGGGGATTTCATACCCCTTCTATTCTAGGACCAATAAATAAATCAATGATACACATACATAAATAAATACATAAACAGATGAGATTCAGCTGGTGAATTTGCTTTAGCTCTGAGTTTGCAGAGGGAGGCTTCTGGAAGTTGAAATTGAAACCCAGGCCTATAAACTGCTGAACTAACAAGGGCTTGGAGAAACTCTCTGCAAGTTCATAAGTTTTTGGAACGGCATAAATACATTTTGATGGGAATTACACTGTAGTTGAGTTCAGCCCAGGGGGTTCACAGCTTTTGTTTTCGGTGCACTGAGATCAGACTTCAATGACACATTTTTATTGGGAAAATACAGTTCATGTGGAAGGTGATTTTGAAATTTTATTTCCAGCTCAGCACAGGTCTGAATAGGTTGTGTGTGGACTGTAACTGTATCGACAAAATTGCAAGAAACAATTGTCTTTCACTGCCATAAGGTAGTAAACATGTAGTGCTTTTTCATATAGGCCTTAAAATATGGCATCTCAACTATGGGATTTGTAAAGTAGCTAAGTTTTGTAAGGTAGGTAAGTAGTCATCCTCCACAGCACATCCTGACTTCTAGACTTTCATTTAGGAGATGAACTGTTCAATTCAGACAGAATCTAATACTCCCCTCCCCATGCAAGGAAATAATGAGATCCAAGAGTGCAAGGTCTTGGTGTAAAAGGTTTCAAACATTTAATAAGGGATGTTAACTCAGTACAGTTAATGGTCTTATTGCCATTGAAAATACTCAATTTCTACCAAAAAAAGGATAAAAGACTTGGGTCATCATTTCTCCCCTGTCCATCTTTCCCAAAATGTATTTCAACTTGGGATAGTATGGTGCATTACAGTGAAAGAAACTAAATGGACTAGAAAAGTCTGTAAAATCTTGTGAAGCAACAAAAAAGGAATGATGGTTCACTGCTCTCTTTGTTCTTCTGTGAGCATCTTCCTACTGGTCACTACTGGAGTCCATATACTGCACCAGCTGGATGTCTTGTTGACCTAGTCCTGTGGTTGTTCTCATTCAAAGTGCTGGATGGCAGTGCTTTGCTCCTACATTTTCAGGGAACTGAGAAAAAAACAGAGGTCTTGGCCAAAACATTGTTGCTTTCTTTAATGAAAGAAAATGATAGTGACATTTTCTACAATGTGCAACTAGACAAACTTTACAGACATTCTAAGATGAAAACCTGGAGCATCCTATTTCCTCCTCCAAGCACCAACACATCAACTGCTTACAGAATCTAAAAAAAATTAGGTGCCTTTCTCATACCTTACAGTGCTGTATTTCTGTAATTTCTGACAGAAGTAGTTCTAATATGTTTTAAGGACCTTCAATAATGGAGAATTTACAGCTTCCCCAGATACTCCACTTCTGTTTGAATGTGATTACCTCAGGCCCAACATGACTTTTCCATTTCAATTATGTCATGCTATACTTTTTGGTCTGTTCAGCCTCAGAAGAAAGTGTATTATTCTCATTTTCTTGGCTTCAGCCTTTTATATGTTATTATGTCCTTCTTCCAGGGTTTTATTTTGTATACTGAGTCATAGTTCAGATTTGGGATCAGACCTTACTCTGGATACTCCATTCTACCTTTAGTAAAAGAAAATGTATGTCATGTAAGTGATGGTGATGAAAAAAATCCACATTCAAAGTGATAACAGCAGAAACTTGTATGTGTGCAGCACTTTATCCATGCAGACCACAGCTTTGAACTGGATTTGAGGACTCAATGTAACCACAATGTTCAGGAGCTTATGAAAGAGCACAGTGAAAGGAAAAGTCTTTACTATTCTACATTTAATTGAAATACTCTATCCAATATTTGGAAATGTCTTACTCACTTATACTCACTGATACTACAGCTGATCTGCTGCTGCATTAATGTTGCACCAAAATAGAGAAATAAAGCAATAGATAAATATTGTTACTGTTAAAGTTCACAGCCATTTTTTTCCCAGCAGAGATAACATTAACCTCCACAAGAAACTGTGTATCTTTGTACTAATTAACTAAATGAGGAAGTTGTATTAGAAAGACAAATTTTTCCTAAATGGATTTGTTTTTCTTTTTTAAGTATACAAATTTTAATATCAATACTTACATATTTTCAGTGCTGTGATAGACTTGATCTGTGCAAGTGACTTTCATGCTCTCAAAATAATTCAGAGTTAAAGGTCTCTCTAACTTGCCTCACTGGATATCTGTTTACTCTTAGGAATACTGAACATTTAAAACAGTATGACTCTGTCCCTTGTCCCTGATTAGTAATTCAGTAGAAGTGTCATAAAAAAAAAATCAAAGAAATGAAAATAAGTGGCATGACACAGGAGACCCCATTCGAGCAATGCTGCAGCTCATGCTGGAAATGGAATCTCCAGTTTCATTTGTTTTGATGTACTATATAAATATTTAAAGAATGCAAGCTGCAATTTTATCCACCCTTTGCTGAATTTCAGTGTCATGTCTTGGTGGGGGTTTTAATGCTGACACTAATTACTCCTAGAAGTGCTGGTTCAGCAGACCAATGGAGGATGTATGTAAGTCCATTTCTGCTCAGAAAAACACTACAGAACAAGTTTGAATTGAAGCAGTGGTTCAAGTCTCATTAAAATACCATGGAAGACAGTGAGCCTTATATGTATGTTATGGAATTAAATGCATGCATGATGAATCTCATCTAACTCTACTCTGCACACATGCCTTTACTGCATTTCAGAACTTTTTGAT
Source organism: Sclerurus mexicanus (assembly GCA_013396755.1). Taxonomy (NCBI): domain Eukaryota; kingdom Metazoa; phylum Chordata; class Aves; order Passeriformes; family Furnariidae; genus Sclerurus; species Sclerurus mexicanus. The sequence continues at coordinate 1,870,081 of VWZF01002180.1, forward strand.
ATAGAAAGGATACTTTCATATACAGTGAAGTAATTTTCAAGTGACTAATTTAAAATAGCCAAATAACTTGAAATAAGTAACAGTGTCATTAAATAATGTTTAGTGATACTTTTATTTACAACATGCATATACATATGAAAATTTCATAACGTGCTTATTGAGAAATCAGAGAGACAGGACACTCCATCTCACAAACTGAGAGTGGTGTAAGATCAGCAGTTGAAGATAAATATACTAGCATGACAGCTGTCAGGCTGGCTGATGCATCATGGATTAAACTGAGGATTTCCAGAGCTAAATATATGAAGACCCTAGAATTTCTAGCATAGGTTAATAATAGAATCACATCCACCAGTTAAATAAATATGATGGAGACATGTAGTCCATCTTGGAGAATGAAAACCTGTCACCTAAAAATCTATCAGACTCACAGGAAAATTTCTCTGAGCTGGGAGATGAAAACCTGTGGGAAACCATAAAATACTGTCTGTCATTTGGCTATCAATTTATCATACTTTCCAACTGTGTGTTTGCTGAAGAGTGTTTACAGCATCTGAACAGAAAAACATGTGACATGGGAAGATACTCCTGTGGGATCAATCATTTAGCCACTATGACTACCTCCATACTCTTAAATAAAATAAATCAGGACTGCTTATCTGGCCCTGAAGTTGACAGAGGATGATTCCTGTCCACAAGTCCCCTCAAAGTGGGTGGCTCTGTCCAGGCTACAGGTTGGGAGTGTTGCTTGGTTTGTGCTTTTACACGCTGTGTTCATGCACTGTGAGTCATGGCATCCAAAGCTGTACCTTGGAGTATCTTAGGAATTCAATGGAAGGGAAAAACACAGGACAGGACTTGCTCCTGTACCTAGCCTTGTTTTATCAGGAATACATGAACAAGGACTTTAATCTACCCAGCCTATACATTGGTGGTGATACTAGCAAAGGAAAGAGAGTGTATGTGACTAGCTGCTGCATGATTTATTATTGGCTCAGAGAATAAGCTCCAAAGTAGAGAAAGACTTGGTTGGTTCTGAACTTCATCAGCCTACATGGTTCATCAAAAACCTCCCAGACTAATACTTTCACGCTTTTAGTCTCGAAATGTAGCACTGTAAGATAAAGTGTTGGCTTTCCTTATAAAATGACCGATTTTTGTTTGAATAGTAGCCCAGGAAACAGAGAAAGATATTGTTAAATGTTACTGAGGTGTTTCTGAGAGTGTCAAGACTCTACTTTTCATTGGGAAATGGATTCCTCATAAAGGCACCCTTTAAAAACTCAAAGACTCCCATACTGCAGCTCACTGAGCAGAGGAAATATGGGACGGTACCAGAAAATGTAACCTGGTTTTGGAGACTGAGTAGCTGGAACGCAGGTGGCATCAGAAATGCAGTTTTTTAGGCCCCAAAAATAATTACAAAGGCAATGTTTTCTAAAGTTTTGTTTTGTTTCTGGAGTTCAAGAAATCTTTGTGATTCCTGAGATTGTCCTGTTCAGGGTCAGGAGTAGAACTTCAGTGATTCTTGTGGGTCCCTTCCAACTCAGGATATTCTATGATTCTACTTGATTTCCTTGAAAAAAAATAGATGAAACATTTTTGTTTTCATTAGCGTTGCTCAAGAGGAATCCTCTCCCCAAAATAGTTTTCTGTTCATTTCAGAGAGAACATATATTGTCTGATCTACTCCCTGAGAAAGTGGTCCCATGTTTAAACGTGCCTGTACAAAAATATGGGCAGTGTACTTATTTAAATTTCCTTATATATAGATGAATCTAACATTGACCTGAAGTTGTTAATCTCACTTCTAAACAACATTGTCTTTTCTCCACATGATAACTATCCTTTTTTGGGGCTTGGGAAAAAACCCCAAAAACAAACAAACAAAAAAGGCTGTTTTTTATTCTGGGTCTGTTTGTCTTTACAGGGAATACATTGCAATCTCCTCATTCTCCTTCACAAGACTTAGGTAACCCATAGCGTTGTGTAAATAGCTCTTGAAATTTTTTACATGGGAGATATGCAATTCTAGTAGTCTTCTGCCTTTGTTACCTCTGTACTGTAACTTACTTCCTTCAAGGAGTCTTCCATTTTCAAAGACAGGCCTCCATTTCGGTTTTGGTGCAATCAATTATTGGAAAGAAAGCACACAATTTTCTCTCTTGTAGCCTTCACTGTTGGCTTTTTGTATTTTGCAATGTCTTGCTAAATTTTTCCATGCCTTGGAATTCTGATAAGAACACCAGGAGTAACCAAGAGAAAGTTTGAAGTGAGCAAGAGGAGAAGAAGCTTCCTGATTAGCAAGAAAAATAAGTATTAAATGGCCAATATTATGACAGATCTGCAATGCACGTCCAGTTAAAAAGGAACAGTTGGAAAAATGTATACAAAGGTATAACAGATCCATAATTACATTTGCCCTAAACCAGTGTTTATAAGCCTATTCATAGAAGATAGTTTATGAACCTGCTCTGGGATTCATCTGGTTGAAAGGCAGTGTATAAATATAAAATCATTCTCATGCAACTGTGGCTGCATTATGTACTGTATGTCAGATGACTGGAGAAATTAAAAACATGATGGAGTGTACTGTGACATAGAAATTAATGAACAAATGTGCTCATAAGCAGATGATTAAATAAATTAGGAAGCATAATTTGTAGTAGAAAACAAATGATTGTTTGCAGGTCTGTTACTTTGAAAGTAGACTCTCAAAGTAAAGCAAGTGCAGTTTCATTCCTTTCTTTGTACCCAAGTCAATTAATTTTTGCTTTCCATAGTAGTGAGGGAGGAACCCAAGATTAGTTTTCAGAGTGTTACATGAATAGGTAAAATTAATGTGATATCTCTATCTGGAAAGCACATTTTTACACATAAGGATAAATTACTTTAGTGTCACTTTCAAATCTTAAATAGCCTCTGTCAAGAGAAAAAAATATCCATTAAAAAGATATTTTTAATGCTTATCAGACATGTTCTTGTGCCAAATACACACTATTCTGTTAAGTACAGGATAGTGTTCTGTTAACTCCTTTGATCTCAGTATCTCTCATCCTGGTCTGCTGCCAAGGATCATTCACTCTCTGCACACATCAGCTGGGACAGGAAGAAATGAAGGCAATTGAGTTCATATCTCTTCCCCTATTTCTCTGTCTTGCTGACTCTGATGTCTTCAGGGAAGCCATTCCTCCTGTATTCTGGTATGAGTAACACCACCTACAGCTGTATCTTCAACACAAACAGGTGGCATCTTCCTTGCTTAGTCAAATAACAAAGTAACCCCCTTTAAAGCTTGGAACTGGCCATGTTATGATGACTTTTCTGAGGAAGGACAGCCTGTGGCACAATACATTACAAAGTATAATGCAGAGCTACTGAGCTTACTCTGCCCACGTCAGGACGTGATCACCTCAGCATGGCACTGTTAGTTCAGGTGCCAGCACTATTAGTTCAGGTGCAGCAATGTGCTAACACTGCTCTCCTACTTCCAACATCCACATAATTTCCCCTGCAAAGCTTTGCCATCCCTTGCTCAGCTTTGTGGTGGTACAAGGACTTAAAGAAGTGCCCTGTTTACACGATGCTTCCTCTTAGATACTCCTATCTGCATTTACATCAACTTCTTTATTGAATTTAATAAAAATAAAGAGTTTTCCATTTATTTGGATATATTTCTGTCTCCATGATGATGAATGGATAAAGGCTTATTCTCAGGCATGCCATCAGCAGGGGCCACTGCCTTGACTACTGACTTGTTCTTCTTTCTTTGTTCAGTGTTTCTTTCTTATGATGAGGTGACCATAGCAAGGTGCACTGTGGACACAAATATGAATTTGGTCTGAATCTCTCACTGGCATCATCTCTCAAACATAGCTGCCTCTCAGACACTGCACCTCTCCTAGGAGGAAAGGCTAAGAAAATTGGAATTGTTCAGCCTGGAAAAGAGAAGGCTTTGGAGTGACTAAATTACGGCCTTCTAGTACCTGAAGGAAACCTTTCAGATGGAGAGAGACTATTTACAAGAGCATGCAGTGGCAGGACAAGGGGGAATGGCTCCAAACTGAAAGAGTTTGGATTAGATATTAGGAAAAAATTCTTCACTGTGAGGGTGGTGAGGCACTGGAAGAAGTTGCCCAGAGAAATTGTGGATGTCCCATCCCTGAAGTGTCTAAGGTCAGGTTGGATGAGGTTTTGATTAATCTGGTAGTTGGTGGAAGGTGTCCCTGACCACAACAGGAGAGTTGGAACTAGATGATCTTTAAGACTCCTTCGAATACAGGACGTTTTGTGACTCTATGATTTTATTCTATGAACTTAGGTAACAAATGGACATCCAGTAAAAGTTCTCTGCCTTTAATAGTTCATCATCTTAACAGATCAGGAGGAACAAGGGTTTGCTTAAAGCAGCAGATTAATGTGTGTCATGCTGGGGTTTGAATTTGCAGTTTACTAGCTCCCCCATGCCTATGAGGGGTGCATGCCTCTGTGCAGGGTCGTGCTTACCAAGAGAAGCCACCTCACATCTATTGTGTTTTGTGCCCAGCTGCTGCCCATTGAACCAGAGCCAGCTAATACTGATGTGGGGTCTGGTCTGTGGCTCTGTGGCCAAACATCACAGCCCACAGCTACCAAGACAAGTTCTCAGACAGCACAGCTCACAGCTGTGTCCATACTGTTGACCTGACCACTGCAAAGGGCAGGCAGGGAAACAACAGACAAGCACCATCCTTTCATGTTTATATTGTGACAAGCACAAGGTGTACAAAAGTTTACAGCACCTTAGAAAAGAAATAACTTAGAATTCACCTGAAAACACAATGCAGAAATGCCTGAAATCACATGCTCTAGCCTGTAGAGAATCGTTTCCTCACAACAATACTGTGGTATCAGATATAATAAAGCCTTGGAGTATCTTAAAGTAAATACATGACATTTCCATACACTAGTCTAATTTTTCTGTGTAATTTTCCCCCTATTTTTTTTCTGATCCTTACGATTCTTTTAAGGTAGTCTTAGAACTTCTTTACTGTATCAAAGGTCTGGATCTGGCCATCTATAACTTCCACTGATTTATTATTTTCCTACACAGTATAGAATAGAGTAGAATAGAATAGAATAAAATAGAATATTTCATTTAGAAGGGACCCACAATGACCATCTAGTCCAACTATCTCTGTATTAAGTTTGATATGGTGAAGCTGTGATTCTGTGCTTTGTCCTGATGTGTTGCCACAAAGAAATAATAGCAATGAGTTCAATATAGTCAGTGCCTTATACACATAGTTCTTGGCAGCCTAAGCTTTTAATTTTTGCACTAAATCAGCCTAAATGTCCCTTAGAGAGGGATTGATTAGGATTACTGGATTACCTATACCCATTTTAAGGTATTTTTGTGCTGCCAAGGTGATGGAAGGGCCCTAATTGTGAATTACAATAAGGCCTTTTCAGTCAAAATTGCCTGAATTGCTGTAATCATTTAATAATGGTAATACGCTCTCTTTATCCATTGCAAGTGTTCCATGCCTGCAAAACCTATGACACAGCTCGCAGTGGTAACCCTTGCAGAGCCAGATATAGTGGTGAATACCAGAAATTCCTTCAGTAGTTTTCCAAAGGTTATGTGTTTTTCTCCATATGTGTCTATGTCCATTGGACCCTGGTGTTGAAACAGACCTTGTGGCAGACAATACCCACACAGGAGGCTCCTATTCCTGTCTATGAATAGTCAGAGCATCATCTCTTGCAGTAACAGAGGTTGCACAGGTTTACAGTCACGTAGTAGCTGAAGCTATCCTGGAGCAGCATGCTTGTCCAAGTTATCCACTGTAGACAGCAAATGGGAATGACCCATTACCTGCTTCTAGAAATTCCTTATATGCTGGAAATTTTTTAGTTTCCTTTTGAATTATTTGAACTGATTCCAAAAATCCTGTCTGTTTTGAATTTCAGTCGTGATCTTTCTCATTCTAACGCAAGATGAATACATTTTGAATACCTTTGTGTTTACATATTAATATCTGATCAGGGGAAGCCCTCCTGATGCAATAAACCTTAAGAAAGTAACACAAGACAAATATTCAGCTTCTGCACAAATGGGTCTAGTTTTTCAGACTCTTGCATCTCAAGCTGGTGACTAGGCAAGTACAAAGCAAATGTAAGTATATACTACTAAGGCAGGTGATAGATGAGAAGGAGATCAATTACTTTAGTATGCTCTTATACTACCTTGTTTATTAGAATGATGCTAAAAAAGCTGTAATTTCCAGTCTGTATATTGCCAGACAGTAAATAAGTGTGAAACCCCCAAGTTTAGAGCTCATAAGGCACAGGTGTAAATGATTACTCCAGCATTATGTGAACAGAGGCAGCACATGCTGATGTTGGGGCATCAGAGGCTTGACATTTGCACATACATCTTCTGTGGGTCTAAGAACAGCCACAGATTTTCCACTTTCCATATCTGCAAGCCAGAACTTGATAAGACAAGGATGCTCAGGAAAGCCAGTGAGAATCAGATGTTAAAGTGGAGTAGTTAAGGATAATTAAAAGGCTACAGGAACCCATGCAAAAGGAAAGGATCTCCATTATATTTATCTTACTTTGATTTTTAAAAGAACACAAGCTACAGAGTTTTGGCTTGTGCTTTCCATTAAGACACTGGAACTGTGAAGCAAAATGTATTAATTCAAATCTCTTTTACTGTAAATGAAACTTATACATTTTATGTCACACTCACCATTGGAGTTTAAAGAATCCAGTCATGGCCATGTTTTGGCTGAGGGACCACAGCGGTGTGGCGCACCGTGTATTGGAATCATGAAACTGCCTTCCACTAACAGTGACCTGCGTTCTTAGGGATAATTTTAAATTTTGGTATGAGTGAAAACAGAACAAAAGAAAAAAATAACACACCATCTGACTGAAAACTCCTGGAATAGACCAAGTGAAAACTCGTTCCTACATATGTGCTGTTTCATGACACATCTAAGCAAAATGCAGTGGTACAAAACCTCTTTGAAGCTCCTTAAGTGTTCAGTGTTTGCTGAGGTGTGTTGCCCTGCACCTGTGCTTTTGAAATAAGATGTATGTTGAAGAGGGGCAAGGTTGATTTTGGAAGGTGAGATGGCTCGCTTTGTTGTGAAAGTCAAGTGCAATGGCAGCACACCACAGATGTCTGCCACATGTTGCACACATTTTAATATTCAGTAGCAAACGTTCTTATTATATGAGAGCAAGAAGAATAAGGTTCATTTAATGAAAGCAGGTGAAGTAAGCCCCATTGAGATGTATGTCATATGGAATGCATAATGATGATGGTCCAGATGCATCCAAAAATGAAACGTGCTTTGCGTGCAGCTGAGATAGGGAAGCTTGTGGTAAATTCTGCCCTTTGTCTATGAGGCTTTGGCTCTGGACAGGGATTCTTGTCATGTGTTTCTGCCAAATATGTTAGTATTTAACTCATATGTTTTACCATATATGGGTATCTACTTCAGCACTTTTGTGTTTACCATTTGCGTATTTTTTTTTCCTTCTTATTCTAGCAGAACTGCTTAGTTAAAAATTCAGTGGGCCTAATGATCATTGAGTTTTCACTAACTCAAGACAAAACACACACTTTTACTTTGGAATAAATAGAACACATGGGAGAAAACAACAACAACAACAACAAAACCTAAACCAAAAAATGAGCAAATGGAAATTCTCAGCAAGAGAACATTACAAGCAAATTCTGCCCTCAAAAATGTACTCAGCTACCAGAACCTCTACAGGGGAAGTCTCATGGGTAACTGCACAAGCTGGGTTTTCTTGCAGTGGGAGGTATGGTTCCATTTTACAATGGCCTTCAGAAGATGAAAGAACTAAATAGAATGATGTCTATTAGTCCAAGTCTAACGTTCCCTGGGATATTATTCCAGTCTAATTGTCATAAGGGTGGTTATAGCAATCAGTACACAGCTCCCACCTATGAGATTGAGTTTGAATGCTTGATAAGTCTGACTGAACTCAAATAACAGGGGTCAGAAAATAAAACATAGACTCTTACTAAAATGTTAATGTGTCAAATCAGGCTGCTTATTTAGGTGCCTAAATATGGATTTACTGCCTGATGTTTGTGTTTTACATTAGATTTGCATGAGTAACATCTGAAACCTTACATTCTTGGACTGAACAAATGAGTAATGTTTCTTTAAGGAAAAGAATAAATAAAGCCAAAAAGCTAAAAACCCCAGAGCCTTCATTAGTTTTTGTGCTAACCAACATTCTTATGTTTTATATTCAAACCAACATATTAACATGAAACAATCATTCCAGATGGAAGAAAGTATCACTTCTAGGGTCAGGAAGGGGGTACATAAAATTCTGGCAAATTAGAAGGAAAAATCTACAGGGGCTAAAAAGCTCATTAATATATGCTTTAATCCCCTTGTGGATCATTGTGGTTTGGACCTGCAAAAGCTGAAATGAGAAAATGCTACCATAAGTTGACCAGCTTTAGTGCTGAAAGGCAATATCCAAAATATTCCTCAGGCTTCCAGGGAATGAAAGGCCTTGAATAGATATTTCTGTATGTTCTACTGAACAGCTGACTGAGTAGACGCCTACCCTAAATTAATGTGTCTCATGTCATGGTGTGAACTTCAACAGAAATCACGTACCTAGCCAAAAGCCAACATAATTTAGAAGGTAAAACACTTCGTAACCAAGTTATTTTTAAAGTTCTTTTTTTGTTGAGGAAAACAACAACAAAAAAACCCGCAGCCATTGAACATTTTAGTTTTGCCTTGGGGATAGAATTTCAAGAAACTACAGCTTATGCCATACTTTAGCTAATCTACCTAAATACAGCATCTGTAACTCCTTTACATGGTATTTAACATTTTGACAAGAAAATTTTACTGGTTTTCTGTCACAAAACATTACCAGACTATGCTAGTACACGCTCTAAAGTTGAGTTTCAAAAGTAGAATCAGATGCTTCTTCCTTTTAAATATTTGTCCTGATAATACCAACAAACAAGTTTCATCTCCTTTTACTGTCTTTTTTTCCAGTTGTAGGTTTGGTTCTTTGCTGCTACAGGAGCCATGTCAAAGGGCACCAACTCACAGAATGAGAAGCAACATTTTTAAACATTACTCAGCTACACCACCTGACTCTTGGCACCTCTTGATGTGACCCAGATATTAATTATCTTCAGGTTGAGAAGGTGAAACTCATTTTACATGAATACTGATTGAATGTGACCAAAAAGCAAGAACTGAAGTCTCAGCTTGAAGTTGCAAAGTCAGGCATGTGACAGTAGTACTGCATGAGTTTCACCAGCTGACTGTATACAAGGGAACTCAATGTCCCTGGTCAGGACCTGCAGGTATCTGAGGGTGCTATTTGAAATGCATCCCATCTATTTAATACCTTCTGAAGCAAAATGTGATTTATAACTGGCACAGGATGGGCCTCTTGAATCCAAGCATCTTCCTGGAGGAAGTACTTACACATAAACTACTACTTCTGCTTTCTTTCCATTCCTTCTGTATATCTCTTACCTACATACACAACATTTGCATGTGTGTTACTGGTATAGTACACATAATTGTTGATTACTTCAAGATGCTGTATCAACAGAAGCTCAGCAAAAAGTGAGGCAATTCTTTCAGCCAGAAACCTGAAACATTTCTGAAATGTTTCCTAAACATTAACAGCAACCAGGAGGTATTTTGATAGCCTTGTAAATTTAAACTAATTTATAACAAATACTGAATTTATTGGTTTATTATGTGAGCAGGAATTAAATATTATATTATAAAAATCAAAGGCCGAAATAGTTCAGATATCTTCAGCTATAATTAAGACTTCCATGTATTTTACAAGATTTGAGAGGGAAGACTACTATGAAATCTATAGACCTTATTCATTAAAAAAGTTGCTTATGTAATCATTTCACATTTTTCAATGTGTTTTATGGCATCCTGGAATGTCTGCATTCAACATATATTGGAAAATTTCAGCTATATTTATAATGTTTATGGCTGTGGATGTACAAATATAGATGAGATATGGCTGCCAAAAGGTAAGTCTGGTTTTATGCTTGTTATTATTTATTAGGTATACCACAGTAGCACCCAAACTGTATGCACATGTTTAATGTCACTCAGTCCCCATTCTGGCAGCAAGATCTCTCCTTGGCTTGTAGCTGAGCATCCACAGGATTGGTGCTCTGGTTTGTTTACAATGGTGAGAGGAAGTCTATGAAATAAGCCAGGTGTTTCTTAAACTGAGTGTATTTGAGGACTACCCTTAGAAGCAGCATAGTAGCAACTCCTGTTCTCCTGACGTCTGACCTCCATATCCTCTTTGTGCTCCCCAAAGTACTCTTATCCCACATCCCTAACCTGGCTGATCTTTCTGTCAAGCACATTTAAGCCTCTAGCCCACATATATTCCTACATTTAGCACTGTGCACTGATTATGACAAACTGACCCCAGGATCCTGACATCCTTCTGGTGTCCAGCACAGTCCTGCTGTCCTTGTCCCAAGTGTCTTGCCTTACTCTGCTACACACTGGTGCTAGCATTGGTCTGAAACAGCAGTTCTTGCAGGCTTTAGAATGGTACATCAGTGCCAGCAGCCTCAGAGAGTCAGTTCCAGTTTTGTTTGCATGCCAAGTCAGTGTCAGCTCCTTACTCTGGTAGGGCTATACTTTCTCACAGATCTTTGAGTCACTTATGTAAGATATTATACAAGGGATGAACTGCATGCTAACACTGGCAAAAAAAGTTTCAAAGGTTCACGTCTCATGATTGATGAACTTCTTGTATGAGTAATTTAGTTATAATTAACATCATTACTGCTATTGCAGTGCATGGTTTCTGCGTTGCTGACTAAAAACCTAATCTTGCAAGATTTATGTGCCACTAGCATCCCAAAATTGTCTGATACTCCACTAATATGGATAATCAAATATTTGGTAAAAAGGCTTCAGGAGTAGAAGAGAGTTAGGGATGTATGTACAGAAAACCTCTGTCTCACATCCAGGCAAACATAGAGATATTCTAACCCATTATACCACTTGGTGGTTTTCTTGCTTCAAGCTGAGAAATGTCATCTTCACAGTTTTAAAGGGGTCTGCTCAGTTGAGAGGTTGGCAGTGGCCTCCAGTCATGCCTGGGAAGTGCCTGTAGATTTGCTGCCTGTATCTGTTATTAATTTGTTCTGGAGGAGTGTCTCAAAATAAACTTGTAGGAATTCCCACAGGAACTTGAAGTTGAAATACATGATGGATTGGCAGAATCACATTCATGATGCATTGTTCACATTTGTGATCAGTTTTTTGATGCTGAATACTGCACTGTACAGTTTTACTACAGAGTCTTTTACTCTAACAATCAGTCTTACTGCTAAACATCTAAAACAGGATGATGTAAAGAACAAATTACTGCATACTTCACTACAATAGGGGAAGATTTATTTATCCAGAGAGATTTCAAGTGGACATTTAGATACTGCCACAGTGGCAGATGAATTAGCATGGGAAAGTGCTGCTGATTCTACTTTCTAATAGATCTAGCACGTTACCAGAACACCATGGGCTGGAAAAAACTATAATCTAGAAATGGAAAATTGAAATATACTGAAATCTAACCAGGGAGTCGGAGGAATATGTCTCCTGGAATGGCTCCTGTGTTGGCAGAAGTGGCTGGGCAGTGATCCCAGAGTGTATTAATCTCCAGTCATGAAGCTAGCACGGGAAGGTCATTTACTTATTAGGAAAATAAAACAGGTTTTATAAACTGAAGTGTGGTGATCATGAAAAACTCCTACCAGTTTTGCTCAGGACTGTCCATTGGCTATGGTTAGGGCAGCAGGACTGCCTACTACAGGGCTAAAGATTGTCTCCAACCTGAGACAGTACAGCTTGCAGTCACACAGTTTGGCTTTATGTCTTTGCTCAGACAAGGTGGTCCTGAAAAGTTGCCAAGATTTATGTCTGAGAGTGGCATCTGGTAGGAGCTACAGCCATGACAGAGAGGGTGTTAACAGCTAAAGAGTAAAGGCAATTGCTGTTCACTGCTGTTCTCATTTTATTTGCTAATACAAGCATTACCTATGTATCTTGTAACAGCTCTCTGCACAAGGTATCTTCTGAATGTCCCTTGGCCTCTAGAAACATCCTAGGACATGATCACTAGAGAGGAAAGTTTGAATCTCAGCAGGTAAAAAAAGGATGGAATACAAGACTGGGATAGTTCCCACCAAATTTTAGTGATTTATATGTAGTTGATTAAATAACTTAAGTTCTATTTACAAGAGAAAGAAGAACTTTCACAGGCAAGCCATCTCAGCTCTAGCTCTAGCTAGATGTTTGAGTTAGGTCAGAAGAACAACCTTTCAGAGCTGCTTGTTTCTCTCCACTAAGAGGAGTGCCTGCAATGGAACAGGCTCAACACATCCAAATTCCAGATTATGGGCTAATTCAGATCAGACAGTATCTGTCAGGTGTGGTCAATATGCTGGAGGGAAGGTATGCTGTCTAGAGGGACCTTGACAGTCTTGAGAGGTGGGTCCATGCTAACCTCATGAAGTTCAACAAGGCCAAATGCAAGGTCCTCCACCTGGGACAGGGCAATCCCAAGCTCAACTACAGGCTGGGCAGAGAATGAGAGCAGCCCTGAGGAGAAGGACTTGGGCATGTTGGTTGATCAGAAGGTCAACATGACCCAGCAATGTGTGCTAACTGTATTCTGGGCTGCATCAAAAGAAGTGTGGTCAGTAGGTGAAGGCAGGTGATCCTTACCTTCTACTCTGCTCTCAGGAGACCCCACCTGGAATGAATGCTGAGTTCAGCAAAATAAGGACACGGACCTATTGGAGCAAGCGTGGATGAGGCCATGAAGATTATCATAAGGATGGAGCACCTCTACTGTGAAGATAGGCTTAGGGAGTTGAGGCTGTTCAGCCTGGAGAAGAGGAGGCTCTGGGAAGACCTTATATGACTTTTCAGTACCTACAGGGGTCTTACAAGAAGGGAGTTTTTTCAAGGATGTGTAGTGTTTGGACAAGGGGTAATGACTTTAAATTGAGAGCAGGATTAGTTTAGATATTAAGATGAAATTTTATTGGTGATGAGGCATTGGAACAGGTTGCCCAGAGAAATTATGAAAGCCCCATCCCTGCAAATGTTCAAGGCCAGGTTGGATGGGGCTCTGAGCAACCTGGTCTAGTGAAAGGTGTCCCTACCCATAGCAGAGGGTTGGAACTAGATGATCTTTAAGGTCCCTTCCAACACAAACCATAATGATTCTATGATAGGACTGAAAACCTGCAAGAATGGAGACTGCATAACTTGTCTGGGCAACACGTTCCAAAACCTAGCTAACCTAAGGTTTTTGGCACATGCTAGTTTGTGAACTGTCTCTGGACATCTGACAGCATCTCTACTGCATCCAAGTCCATTCACTGGCCCTCTTCATTTATCAACATAGGCACAAGCCCTCAGATTGCCAAGTGGGACCCCAAAAGCTGGGGTAAGGCCACCAGTGAAACAAGGAATGCTGTCTCTCCCCTCCATCCTTGCCCTAGACTCACACATCAGAGAGATAGTTGAAAAAAGAGATCAGAAAGAAAAAAAAAATATTGTTTTCACTAGATCTATGTTTTCATTTGCTTCATATTTTAGGAGCCATCAGACAAAAGGGCAAGAAAGGAAGCTACAAATCCTTTTCAAAAGGCAGAGAAAAGAAACGAGCAGCAACAACAAGAAAAAAAAGCCAAAAGGTAATTTTGAAATAAATCCTTAACTTCTAAGCTGTAGAGCCAGGCCTTGGATGTTGTTAATGAACCATTAGCCCTGCCTTAATCACAACATCTCTTTCTTTTGTTCTCACACCCCACTGTTCTTTCGCAGCCGGACACACTTGGGTTTTCAGAAGTGACAGCGCTCCTCATGAGCACAGTTCACGCTGGTTATAATGGACACATCTGTGCTTACGATGTTTGTCCGTCATATCCACTGTTTGCTTTTAGCAGCACGATGAGAAGAGTGTGGCAGCCTGTGTGTGTGTGCATGTGTGGGAGCAGCAGCGAGAACGCAGAGACTACTTAAAACCCTGCTAAGCTGCTCTCTTTCTCAATACTGTATTTATTGCAACTCACTTTGTAGTCAGATGAATGGAGTATTTTTTTTAAGGAATTTTACTCCCAATTGTTTTTACTACAACATAAATTTGCTGACTCTTTATTAGACAGTAAGAACTTGGGCAACCCTTTGTGAGACTTGATCTTCTATTGAAATGTGTTCAGCTTTGCCCTGGAAGTTGGCCTTTCAGCTGAATAACAAAAACTCACAGGCAAAGTTCCCCATACAGACACAGCATTGGTTTACTCTGCACAAGCTTTCCTCCAAGAGTCCTCCTCAAATGCATTCCCTGTGGCAGTGTCAGTACTGGTGAGTGAAACACAGCCAGGGCATGCTGTTAAATTGTGAGCACAGTCCCTGGCACGTTTTTGGGCATGGTTATGGCCCTGGCTGGTGAGCAGCTCCGGCACAGTGCCTGGCAAGGTCTGGGGAGCTGCTGGCTGGAGCGAGGTTGATGTGGTGAGTGTGAGTCATGCCGTGTCCTTTTGGCCCCTTGCCAGAGATGAGGTCCTGTGCTCTGTTTTTCACTCGAGGAGATGCAATCACACTATCTGCCTCTGCCTTTTTTTTTCCTTTCTCTTCCTCCCCCCTTTTTCTTCCTTCTTTTATTTCCTCCTTTCTTTTTACTTTTTTCTTCTTCCTTTTCTCCCCCTCATGTGCCACCCCCCTCCCTCCCACCAACACCACAGATTACCATTTTGTTTTAGGCTCTGATTGTGCAAAGAAGTTTGTATGAGTGATTCTTCTGCAGCTTTGGGTTTTTCTTATTTGTGTGACACTTTGTTTTTACCCTACAGCAAAGAGGGAGTGGGTTGGCCCTGTTGGTTAGAGCACAGTGCCACTAATGCTAAGGTTGTGTGTTCAATCCCCATATGGGCCATTTACTTTAAGGGTTGAACTCAAAGATGATCTTTGTGGGTCCCTTCCAATTCAGAATATTTTGTGAATTCACACTGAGGAAGGTGAGGGAAAACCCTACAGTATTCTTTATGAGTCTGACTACTTGCTGTCCTTGGAGCTATAAAAAAACCCTCCAACAACACTCTCATTTAAAAGAGGAATAAAAAACCAAACATTATTTTTGCTCTCCTTGATAATTATTTTTCACTTCTGTAGTTTTTAAAATAGTTTTTCTTTTTTCATACTTTGTCTAGAATTTACATTTACATGATCATTAAATCATTCAATGGTTTGAGTTGGAAGAAACCTTAAAGATTGTCTAGTGCCAAACTCACTGTCATGGGCGGGGAATACAGGGATGTACTTTTTGTGCTGATTTTTTCTTCAGGTTAATCCTATAAATTAGAATATAGGCTGCAAGGTGATGAAAAGTTAGCCCTAAAGCATAGTTAGATTTAATTTGCTCTTCTGTGCATCTTCCTACCAACATTCATTTAATCTGACATTATGTCCCCTTTTTTATATTGTATTCTAACAATCCCTTTAGAACATTTTCAGAATGCTTATTATCCAAAATGAATATTGTGAAGCTAATAATGCTAAATATCAAATTAATTTCCCTATTGGCTCTATATTCTTGGATTAGTAATATGCTGGTTTGAAAAAAAAAATATTTCAAACACAAAGATTCTTCTGTATTTATCTTTTATATCATTGAGACAAACAAGAGTAATGTGAAGCAATAATATAAATTAATGTTAAAAAGATTCATAATTTACTTTTCCTTAGTGATGTTGATAGGTGAAAGAGCAATAGTAAATATAATTAAAGTTGCATAACTCTTCAATTCTATTCTCTTTTTAATTCACTCATGGTTTTCTTAATTGATCACTATCCATTCCCAAAATTTGTATTCATAGTTTCTGTCTGTAAGTGATTTATTTATTTTTTTTTTTGGTAGAAATCTATGTTAAAAATGTTCCAACAATTCTTGACAATAACCAAACTACAAAACAAAACTCAAAACAAACCCACAAAGCCATTATTTTTCCCATAAAAAGAACAACTAAAAAAGTCTGTCTTTTAAGAACAACTTTCATAAAGATAGCTTGTGGAGGAGATGGAAGAGCCAAATAAATATAAATGGGGAAATGTTGATAGGAAAAACAGGACTTGTGGTAATTTTCATGTGCAGGAAATTTGGCACATAAATTGCTATGGAAATGTCCTCTTTTGAGAGGAAGTGATTTGCTAAACATTGGCTACATTTGACCAGAGTGGGAATCTTTGGCAACTAAGCTCCCTTCATCTGGAGTATATTTCTTATACTTAACTCTCAGCTGTCACTCAGTGAACAGGTGATCTAACTGTGCAGTGAGTGAGAAACGGTTTGGAAATTTGGATTAAACAGAAGTTTTGCCTTCCCAAAACTTATAAGGTAAGCAAGACTTTGATGTGCAGAGCATCCAACATCACGAAAGCACCTCTCTGAAAAGAACGGATGGCTGCATCTCAGTGGGTCACGTTTGAGATCTCTCAGAATTTAATTACTGGGTGGATTTTGCGCATACTCGAAATTAAGAACAGAAATTTAGATTAAGTCTTAATTTAATGATAAATGATCACCACTAGTAGAATTTTTCACCTTTGCTACCTTTTTCTGCTTAACTCTACATTTTGGCATTTATTGATATCTGAATTCAATTCGACTGGACATGTAATTGTAAATACAGTGCAAATAATCATATCCCCATTTTGAGAGGAATGTTAAGCAAGCAAGCCAAAGAGTTTGATTTTGCCCCAGATACATTCTCAGCACTGCTTATTTTTGAAAAACAAAGCTTTTTAGAAAAGCTGTTCCTGTCTTCATGCATCTATCATTTAGCAAAATTGTACTGGTTATCTATGGAAGGAAAACATCAGGGTTAATGCCCAAAGTAGATTGTAGTCTTTACTAACCATCTGTCAGCTAAGGACTAGCACAGTAAATAAGAGATTTGGAAGAGAAATTGAACAATGACTCAAAGAAACTTGTCACTGCTATAAATTCTGACCCATCAACATTATCGACAGTGAAATCTTTTACACCTGATTTTAACCATTCAGATGTTAGGCATTTAGTTTAATTGGCTACTGAAGTTCATTCTGTAGGCAGTGGAGAAATACATACTAGTTGTTTTGGATGGTGATGCATCCCAGCATGCAGGCAATAGTGGTGGTACAGAATAGACTCTCCTCTCAAGGTGCCTTCCTGATTCTGTGAGATTGAGGGAGATGTTCACGAACTGCTGCAGGAACTTAACTCTTAAACCGCTAAAGTCAGTGAGACAAATCCCCGAGCAGATTCTCTAAAATCAGCAGATATAATCTATTGCTCGAATTCAGCAGTTTATTAGATATTCCTTTTCAATTACAATAATGGCATTCCTCTTGTTTCTGCCACATTCCAGGTGGAAATTGCTGTACTCCTGCTAGTACTATTTATTGTATACCTAAAAGTAGCCTAGCTGATACAGCGATCACTTCCTGATATTTTATAACATAAGGAATATTGTCTTTAAAGAGTCGTTAATTTTTATCTTTGTCCTCACATTCTCTCCCTTTACCAATGTTAGATCAGTTGAGAACTACGTTTTTGCTTCTAACCTTGGAATTAATATTTTCAGCTGGTGTAAATACGTTCAATCCAGTACAAGACCCTTCCCTTGCATAGATTTTTTTTTTTAATAACTAATTTTCACATACTTTTAAATACACTCCATTCTATATAGGAAAACATAAAGTGTTCCAAATGGATAAGCACACACATAAAAGGAAGGTGTGAAAAAGAACCTTTTTCCATGGCTCTGAAACCAGTGATCATGTATCACATGAGACCACCACACAAGAAGTAAGAAATTAGAAATGTTGAGGGCTGTTGAACACCAAATTTTCACAGCAGATTGGCACAAAGTTGTTTAGCACAGATGTTCCTGTAATTGTGATACACTGGGAAAATTCTGAGTGTTCCAACTTCAATGGCTCCCAGACTCACACTTCCACCTGCGTGTTGTGGTGGTCTGCTCTTAGCACACTGGCCTGTAATGTGAACCATGTGGTAACATGGGTCTGGCTCAAAAACCTGCTAAAACCACTCCCTTCCCCCTGTGTTTTCCTGATATCTACACTTGTTTCCTCATTTCGGTTTTTATGTTTAAAGGAGTTATAAAATGAAGAAAATAAAGACACCAGGAAGCTCATGTGACTGAAGGTGTGGGAGGGAGCTCTTTCAGGTACTTCCAGTTTGGTAGAGATCTGAATTTGCTCACCTCTCCGTGCAGGGCATGCAAGACCCTTTGGAAAGAAATGTGGGCATGCTTTTTGCAGCTGGATGACCTATTTGTGGGGGAAAATCTTGATGCATTGTTTTCTTTCTTCAGATTAAGATACTACTTTTAAAAAAAAATGTGTCATGCAAATACATTTTGAGTAATTTATTTTTCTTGTGAACTATTTATTTTGACCAACATTGTTATGATTCCTACTAGTCCTCACATAAAACTTCACCTCAGTAGATTTCAGTGTGTTTTCAGTTCTCATTATATACTTGCTCTCAGACATTCACTACTGAACTCAACTATGCATGTGTGTGTGTGAACAGAGGATTCTTAACCTCATAACACAGGAAATATAGACAAATATTTTGACAACACTTTTATAAACAAGTAATAGCCTGTGGGATCAGGAAATGCATCAATAATTTTTATTAAAAAAAAGAGGTATGTGAAGTATTAGTAGATAACAGAATATAATGTGCATGAATTCAGCAAATATTCTCTGGAGAAAAAAAAAGAATATAGAAAGACTCATTTTCTCTCAAAATCCTGGTTAAAGCAAGACAAGTAAATTGCAAATTACCTATGTTTATATGTATAGTCTCACCTACTGCTTTCTATTTTGTGCAGGTACCTCAAAACTGATAATATACACAGCCAGAGCTTTTTTTGAAATTTTCCCACAAAATGTATTTGGACTCAAAAATTGCTGATTCACCAAAACCAACTTGTTCCACAGAGGGAAGCACTTTGTAGTGAAATTGTTTTAAAAGTAAAAATACACAGAACTATTTTGATAAAATCAGAGCTATTGATTTTGTTATTTTTCAAAAGAATAATTTCTCTTTTCTTCAATGGTACATATTTTAAAATTCATTCTTTACTTTGAAGTCTTGTGAAAAAAGTTGTTAAAAATCTTTGTGAGGCATACTTAATTGGCCTAGAAAATAACTTCCCAGGGAATTTAATTTCTTAGGAAGCTANTTCTTGTAAGAACGTAAGTCTCTTACCATCTTTAGTTTCAATATCCATGCTATTGATATATGAGAAATGATGAAGTTAGGGAGGGAACTTGAGCCCTCCTCAAAAAAACCCCAAGGAGGTGTTTTTTTGGCTAAACTTAAAAAGACAAAACTATTCATGGCTAAAATGACAGTTTTACCATGGAAAACTCCTTATACTGATAATAAATTTTTCAGTACAAGTATTTTTATATAGGTTGGACTGTGTCTAACCTAGAAAGGTCAGTTTTACTGACCTTTAAATGGTTTATTTTGATTTTATATATCAGTAATGGAGTGTCACATGTGTCATCTAAAGTACCACTGGGTTACTTAGAAAAACTTTTGGGCAAGAAGAAGTGAAGTCCCCAAAGACTTTTTTTACCTGTTGGTAATATTAAAATAACACTGAGGCAGAGATGGCAACCACACTATTTCTGCTCCTGAGAAGCAGGTCTGCCTCTTTGGATGCTTCCCACATCCCACAAAAAATGGTTGAGCTCTTGGCAGCCCTCCTGGTCCTCACTGACCTTGGGCTAACTCTCCTCTCCGGGGTCACTGGACAGTAGATTGATCACCCTGAAAGTGTGAGTTTCTCAAGGGTTACATAAACAACCTCCTGTCATTAAAACTAACTATAAAAAAAGTCCATCTTTTTTTGAAATGGTTGAGCCACAGTTTGAGAATGGACAAGTGGACAAATCCACTGAATAAGCACATCTGAATAAATAATTTGTTTACTTCTAGTTAGCAGGCCTTGTAGATGACAACACAAGTGAAGATGCATGTGAATATCCCCTGTTTATAGCTATTACAGTAACTAATTTTTTTTCCACATTCAAACTAGAGGTGCCTCAAATTAACACTGCAGAATAAAAAAAAGGGATTTGCTTCTACAAATGATGTATTAAACTTTAGTCTTTGACGTAAGTCATAGCTGAAGGAATGACCTCACCTCTACTATGAAACAGAATGAAATGCTTTCAAAGTCAAGAAGAAGCAGATTTAAGCTGGTTGAAATAGCAGTGATTTATATGATGTTATTATAAAAGAAAATCTTTTTATATTGAGGTTTCAATTTTTAATTGACAAGAATGTCAGAACTTTGGCTTTGCAAGTGTTCAGATAGAAGTAGATGTCACCTTTTTAGAGACACAGAATTTCTATTGAAACACAAACTTTCCAAACATTTCTGAGATGTTTTAATTTAGAAAAAAAAAAAAAAGCCAAAAAGTATTCCTATTTTTCATTGAAATTTGCTATGTTGACAAAAAAAAATCAAATTAAACTAAAAGCATCCTGTCAAGAATTTAAATGTTGTGGATTTTAATGTACGTCTTTAAAGAGGACTGAGGATTCACTTAAAATCATAATTTTGAAAAAGTAGAAATAGCTCTTTCTTTTTTTGAGCATTACATGAAAAACAATTCGTAAGATCTCATGGGTTTTTCCTTCCTTTATTTTCATAATGCAAACCTAAGATAGTTGTAAGGAGCCTTCAGAGACTGTTCTTTTGTAGCAGACACACCCAGTATAATAAACTGTACACCTGAGCTTCCAAGATCCTGGTCTTTTGCATTGTATTTAATAGACAGATGTGAAGCCTGTGTATTACTAGATACAATTATGGGGGGCCATGGTGGTTTTTAGACCTTCTGGAATGTTCACTTGTTCATAAAATATTACTATGGTGATATAAAAGATTACCTTTTTGTAGCTGGTAATTGTTTTCTGCTGAAACAATTAAAATAACTAATTTTTAATACAATTAAGCAGATTTCATAATGTCTATCTGAAATGCTCCAGTAACCTTTAAAAGAAGATACACAGCTTTAAAGAGGCCTGTGTTTATGTCAAGTACTGAAAAGTTTCAGTGTCAACACTGAGGGGTAAGTAAAAGGATGTCCCGATTTCGGTAATGTTGCACTCCAAGATGCATCACATTTACTTGAGGTTATTTCTTCTCTGACATCATGAAAAGAAGATATATTCAGACAAAGTTTGTCATAATTACAGATATGCCCCCTTTTTAATTACTTTTTCTCTGTAATTGCCCTCTTTCACTGCAAGGTATGAAGATGGAATGTATGAATAATGAGTTGGCTCTTAAGCATTCTGGACTTGATGCATTACTTCTTCATGTACCACAGGCAAAAGCAGATTTAAGTGTCTGGCTGACTTTTAATAAGTGTAGCATCCTTTTAAAAGTCAAAATAAACTCTCTAATATCAGTGAAACAGCAATTCTTACAAGAGGCAATGGGCCTGTTACAGCACTTGGTTGCTTAGGTTAGAATTCATATGCTTCGTCTTTGAAATTTAGATTCTCTGCCATGTGTTTCAGAGGACTCTTGTAAGTTTGAATAAACAGTTTTGAAGAAAATGCTCTTTTTAATGATGTTTATGTTTTCTTTGTAAACTGCAATGGAACCTGGTAACCCATGGAAGACATTTGCAGTTCCAATGTTTTCAGCTATAGCTGAGAAAGAGGAGGTTACACTGAACTCAACACTTAGCTTGTGGTCGATGCTTTCATACACAATTTGAAATTCATAAAAAGCATAAAAGGACCTAAATTGCAGCAGGTCTGTTGATGGAAACTATTTGTAAAGGAGTATCTAAACGGAAATACTAAGGCTTCAGCACACTTTTTGCTGGAGAAGAGCTGAGCTATCCTGTACTCTCAGACCTTGAGGAAAACAATTAGAAACTTGATACATTGGGACTGGTGAGAAATAACATCAGAACTTTATTCTGAGCTTTTATATCAATTTTTGTTTGGTTCAAAAAGAAAAAAGGAGCAAGCAGAGCTGGGTAGACAACTGGGTTAACAGTAGGCAAGCACTTGCAACCTGGTGACATTTCTGAAAATAACAATATTTTTCATTTGTAGACTCCTCATTTAGGCAGCCAAGCTTTACAAGCAAGTGAGATCCCTGCAGAGCGAGATCCTTTCATAGTGTAAACTAATGTGTCTGCATATTGGATTCCTTTTCCCTTGCTCATTTATGTCACTTTCTTGCTACTCTGTCTACTTTTCTGAGATTTTCTGAGCTATTTTTTGTAAAAATGACTGACAGATGTTGTGGATCGAATGTTTATGGCACCAGTTTATAAGTCAGTTCTGTAGAGGAAAAAAAAACAAAAAAAAGCTGGGTCCAAACCCTTGGCTTTATACTCTTTGCTTTCTCCAGCTCCTGCAATTTGACTTCATTTCACTGTCTCCATTAATCCTTATAAAAGTAGTGCTCACCTCAGATCCGACCTGAAGCAGCTCTTCCTGCTGCCAACTTGCAGTAAAATTTATTGCCTTGTTTTATCAGATGACACGAAACAATGCCAGCAATTTCTTCAGCATTATCTATATGTGATCAAACGGCACTGTAGCTACCCACACTGAGCAAAGATATGCTGTTTTCTCTTTAATATTTTTAACCTGTAAAATCTATTGGAAGCATACTTGTTTGACAACAGAACTTTTAGCCGGAAGCTTGTCAAAAGGAGTACTTGACAAGCCAACATTCAAAAGTGCTGGGAAAAGGAATTTTATTTTATACTGCAGAACTTTGCAGTATCATTTGCTTTAGAGGTCAGCCAGCTAAAGTTATTTATTGTTCAAAAGGTGTTTTTAATCAATTTGAAAAAGTATGGCTTCTCTCCAACTATGCCTCCCTTCTCCACAAGCCCCAGTAGTCAGGATTAAAGAAGTTTAAATAACAACAAACCAAGCTTTTTATTTGTGCCCTGTGTCAACTCATACTGCTGTAGGAAAAGGAAAGTTGATTTTTCTTTTGTTACGGTGCACTTAAAATAGTTTAAAAGAAATAATCTTACAGTATTTACAAGTACCCCCAAAATTTCTCCAGTCCCTCTCTTTCACAGTGCTTTGCACCTAGAATGTCTGAGCTCTAATTCCTTAAACCTAAGGGCAAGTCAACATTTGCATGCCTGTGCTCACGGAAGTGGAAAGTCAGTCAAGTCTCTGTGTGTATCAGCATCATTGACACAAATCCAAAAAGAGGACAGTCATGTTCATGCCTTGCTGTGACCATGCCTCTTTGAAGCTGTCTGAGACTTTTTTCTCTCAATGCAGCCTTGCAGCAATCTGCTCTGCAAACTGGTGGGGCTGTCACTGCATTTCATTCTTCCACATCACCAATATGTGTGGAACTCTTTTTCATCTACAATAAGTTATCATGTATTGTACTTTTATGGCCTTCGCTACAGAGGCTTTTGAAAACCTCTCACATTTTGCTACATTTCCATTAACCCAGCTTCCCCTTTAGGCAGAGGATACTATTAGTCCATTTTAACAAATGAAGAATTGAGGCTAGGAAAGGTTAGGTGATGTACCTATTGTCACAGAGAGAGTCCAGGGCAGGTATAGTCACCTTATGCATCTTGAAGCATCTACCTCAGATCCCGTGAGATGCCCATTTCCTTCCACTGATGTAGTGAATAGCAGAGCCAAAATAATTTAAATAGTATCTCAGGCCAAATTAAATGCTTCAAATACCTTTCCCCATCTTCAGACTAGCACTCCCTTTCTATACTTCTGCCAGGTTATAAAGAGGTGTCAGTACACAGATGAAATCCTTTGCTTGTTCAAAAACATGACTAAACCTTGAGTTGCCCAATTACAGCTTTTGGCAGAAGATTGTGCAAACTCAGTGAATACTAGTCAATAGTTGAATCTTCATGTGTTGCATACTGTTTTGATACACTTTGTCTAAGTTACTATTCAACATACAATCTAAGTTTTGACAATGACAAATATTATAAAGGGAAAAAAATCTGAAAGACAAAAGAATATGGACTAGTTTCTGTACTCCAGGTCAGTGGGAGTTTGCTTGTATAGAGAAAACTCCAGCACTGCTACTGTCAATAGGAATTTTGCCTTTGGCTTCAGAGGAACCAGATTTTCACCCACAGACTTTCTCTGTGGTGTGTTCATCTTCCAGAAGTCTACATTGCCTATTTGCTTTTCTATTTTTTATTTTTAAATTTGATGGTAGAAAGTAGGTTCAAAAGCTAATTCCAAATTACAGTCCAGTGATATAGATATATCCTTCATTTTCATAACTTGGTCTGTTATGTTTATTTTTAGCTAAATGCTTTCCTCCTTTCTTCCCTTTTTTCTTTTCCATGGTGGCTTAAGTGACTTCTGCAGAGTTTTATAAACTTACTTACTTATTCTTTCAGTAAACTATTTGGAAACAACGATACTTTTAAATTTAAAATATTACTTGCTTTCTTATTCCCCACAAATGTGTTGTTAGCTAAGTAAAAGCTAAACTATCAAGTAGTATTTATTTAATTGTGATTTTATATAGTTATTTAGGAGGGTTTATTAGGTTATTTTTATCTAACTATATTTAACAATATATGTACAGTGCAGAATTACATCAAAGTTTTATAGCCCGTAATATTAGACTAATATATCAGCCTTTTTGTTCTATATCAATATTTCAGGGATTTTGTTTTATGGGGAAGATGAAAATATCTTCATGGAGAGACCCTGATATTATTAACAATATCCTACCTGGAGAAAGCCTGTCTTGTTGAATAAAGTAACCAAATGCAATTTGACTTTGAATATTATGCCCTTAATATTGTATGAACATTATTACTCTTTCTTCAGTTCTACATTCAAAAATATGCTGGGGGAAAAATGTTCTAATAAACCCAGAGTGGGGCTGGAATTCAGTTCATACCCAGCTAAGGCAGAAAGGGTTTGGAAATTCTCTCTTGCAAGGAGTACTCATATCTCTCAGCTGACTGTGCAGGTCAAAGCACTTTCTGTGGTGTTAATCCTGGTTGTCTTAAGTGAGACTGCTCTGAGATTTGCATATGATTACCATGCTGTACCAGCCAGCAGAACTGAGCTGGCACATGGGAGTGGAAATAACCTGTGTCAGGTACAGGACTCCTGCAGATCAGTGCAGGGAGAGCAGGGCCTGCATTACAAGTGAGTCATAGATTAGTGAGTTGCCTCTGGGGCAGTACCACTGTCTGTGCTTGTGGTAAAGCCATGGTTGATTCCTAAATAAGCTGGTGGTGCTCACTGTAGCTATTTCAGAATACTCCATGTGACCTACCCTCATTGGCCTGGATGAAAAGGAAAACCAGGGAACTCTGTCTTCACAGATTAGGCAGCTGAAACTCTTTGCTATTGGCTTCAATGAGAAACTGCTAGCCCTTGACGTAGAAATCACTACTACTAGAGTATTGAAATTAATAGCAGGTGATTTCATTTGCATTAGCCTGACTTTGTTGAAGAGCTCTTTAAAAAAGAGAGGATTGAAGAAAAGATGTACAAAGGACAGAGGAATTTTAATGTTTTTCTGTCCTGACTTTATAGGAATGGTGCTGTTAATGGCTTAGTGAATACTTGTTTGTCTCCATGTGAAAGAAGATGGATGTGTGAAGAGTCACCCAAGTTCCAGGGAGAAACTGAGCAAGACAGATTAGTCCCACCTCTGCTTGACACCTGGGGCACATCCTTATCTAGAGGGGTAAATGGATCAGAATGTTACCGCCTGTTTATTTGTTCTCCTTCTGTTTGGAGACTTTCCCTGATTAATTACTCTCTAGTAATTGCTGCTGTTAACTAATGTCAAACCTAATTAACCTGGACTCCCTTCATCCTGTACCTTCACCATCCCTTTGCAAAGACGAGAAGGTCATCAGCAACGAGGTTCTGAGGATGGCCACACTTTACCCATTCGTTTATTTGCTTTGGGCCTTGTTTGCTATTCCTGCTGCAATGCCTGGCGACAGCTTTCTAGAATTCCCATCAAGTCTAATTGGCCTGCTGAAGCAGCAGTGAACACAAGATTTAAGAAATGTTTTCTTTAAAAACTTCTGGTCCTACAGACACTTTGAGATCAAGTTTCACTCTGCTGAAATCACACACGATTCCCTGTGATTTTCATGAGAAATACTGCAAGAAAGTATTAAAAGAGAAACATGTCTCTGTGGTTTGGAGGGACTGATGGCCAGGGGGGTTGAAGAGTGGGTGGTGGTAACATAGCAAGGCATCTACAGAATCTTTAAAGGTTGCCAAAATTAACACATACAAGGTATTCAGTATCAAAGTTTTCAATATTTGGCTCCATAAACACAATACCGGTTGCAAAAACAAAGCTAAGGATTTCATGCTGATTACTTAAATAAAAACTGTTTAATTATGAACGTTTGGGAAATGAAGTTATGAAGGACTGACCAATATTGCTATGGCTTCCTAGTGTTCATACCAGACTGTGAACACTGTGCCAGCATCTTACTGTGTAGTGCATTGTAGATCTATCTATGGTAAACAGTCCTGTGGCTCAGCGTGGCTCGGGCAGATGGCTCCATGCAGAAGGAGGTCTCCCATCACTAAGGCCTACAGCTTTTAGCTTCACTAAGGTGTGGACTCTCCAGTCCAGTAAAAGCTCCCAGCATTGCCTATGGAGAGGCTGATAAAGCACATCAAGATTTTATATGCTTTTAGGTATTTTCATACACTAGAAGATTTACTTCAGAAATAGGAGTAAGTCAAGTCATGCTAGTATTCAGGAAATACCGGATGATACCTCAAATCGATCACAAAGATCTAATTTGTCTGATTTTCTAAGATTACTACTGAAAATATACATCTCTCTCTTGGAAATTTCAGTCCTGGGTTACTCTTGTGTGTCTGACTTTCTAGCCGCTCGTGTCCACCTCTCTGATTGGCTGCAACCAATTTTTCTGACTCAATTGCTTTATCTCACTGTTTAAGAGTCTCATGGCTACAGCTTCCATCTGAAGCTTTGGAAACATAAGTGAAACCTGACTATGCTAATAGAGTAATAAGTTCTATGTTCTCAAAAACACAGTTTAGGGTCATGTTGCAAGATTTACACTATAACATGTGTCAATAATATACATAACACTTTCCCAGTCAGCCACCACCTATCAACTGGTGAGCACTTGGTATGACTACCACATATCACCTGCTAAGGCTTTTCACTCATAAGTGGGGAAAGTAGAATACCTTATAAACCTTACACATGGTCCATCCTGTCCTCTCAAATGGGAAAAATTATTTAGGAAGTAAATCCTGCACTGCTACAGTTTAGAATACAGCATTGCAAGGTAAACTAGCTTTACTTTTAATTTGCTGTAAAAATGTTGATTACAGCATTTCAGTTGTTTCACAGGAAACTTAATATTTGTACTGAGGAGGAAAGGAAGGTGAGGACAACAGGCATCTAGAGTTTGAAGTCTTTTTAAGCATCATGTATAAGTTCTTCCCAACCAGGAGTCCAAGATGTACCTCTAATAATCTGATTAAACCAGTGTACTGTAATTACTTACTGGGTTAAAGGCTGGTATGTTGTATAACGATACTTGCTGTGCTACCAGTAGTCATACCTTATTTACATCTTTGAACTCCTCTGCTTTTGGGCATTGTAGATCTTCTGTTATGGAAATTCTAAAACACGTCACTTTTATTGGCTTTATCTCACTAGTAAATTAAACAATGACAGGTAATGTTTTCAGCGCAGAAATTTACTCACCTATCATATTTGATTGCTAGGGTGGTGCCTGATGTATTTGGCCTTAGTCATTTCATATTTCCCAAAATGGTTCCTGGGCACATTCTTGGAGTTTGCAAATATCAGTGACTATTCCCAGTAACTGGTTTGGGCACAGCCACCTCGCTTTGAAAGCTAGAAGTCCTCAGAAATACACAAGTAGTTTTTATCATCACACTGAGTTTCACGGCTAGAGACTGTCTTGAACAGGCCACTTTGCATCCCTTCTTTCTTGTCTCAGAAACACACTAGTAGTCATTCAGGCTTAAATAATATTACTCAATGCTAATTTTTAAATAGCTAACATTGGGATTATGTTCCACTTTGGTTCCTCTATGAAAGCAGAGTCAGTGGAAACTACAAAACTGAAGAAAAAAGTGGTCCTAACTTTTCTAAGTGAAACACATCACCACCACCCGCAGCAACATCAAAACTTCTTGGTAAAAGAACTGAACTTTCTATATTTCCTATAAACAATAAAGAAGATGAAATTGCTGCCATGAAACACTTGTACCAGCTATATACATACATGCATGTATATCTGACATAAAAGTATTCTGTTATTATTAAATTTAGCCAATAATTTAAAATATTAGTAAAATATTAATGTTAACAAAATTGTAGGTACGAATGTCTGGTTTTCATTTATATGCTCCTAAGGCCTTAAGAATACTTACTGTCTTGAGGAAAGACAGTCTTTTGTTCTGTTATTCTCTTCCCTTTGCTGTGCAAGTTCTAATATGAACAGGTGAAATATGGCAGAATTCCTTCAACTGTGATGTCCACAGAGTAATGATGTCAGAGTGAATAAATTTTAAGAAAAAGCTCCTTCCCCTCCTCTTCCCTCCCTTCCTCTTCCCCTCCCTGTAGTACAGAAAAAAACATACTAGAAAAGCAAATATGGCAGAAGGTTTAGCCAGATACCATCTGGCTAAGGATCTCATCTTCTGGAGCTCTGAAACTGCTTTTATAATGGCAAGTTAAAGACTACCTGGAAACATTCCCAGACACTGAAACTCAAAGCTGCACTGTTAAATTCTTAGTGTAGCCCCTGAAAAAGCTTTGACCCACTTCAGCTAACCCATTCCCAAGCATTCCTAGATAATATGCAGGAGTTAGCACTGGTG
Organism: Sclerurus mexicanus; assembly: GCA_013396755.1. NCBI lineage: Eukaryota > Metazoa > Chordata > Aves > Passeriformes > Furnariidae > Sclerurus > Sclerurus mexicanus. Next base: position 1,899,124 of record VWZF01002180.1, read on the forward strand.
GGGGATCAATGCCAGAAGGCAGTCTGGGTGGAGTTACATGTTAAGCTAAAAGTTCCTAATTACACAGATGTGGCCAAATTGTGCTGCTTGGCCAGCTCAGGGATCTTAGCACTGTTTAGCTTACTGGTGCAGATGTTACCTGAAACTTCCAAGATCTGTCTACATGTAGAGTCAGTTATGCTACAGATTAGATGCTGTTTTTCTGGAAAGATTTCTAGCTGGTCTATTGCAAGTGCTTATGAGATTGTTATTCTGAAAATATTTTATTCTATATTTACCATTTCTGGTATATCTGCGTGTTTCACGGATACCTCTCACCTACCTGACTATACAAGATGTGTAAACAGAGTAGGATTATGAACTGAAAATCATAGATCTGGAATGAGAAGACATTTCCAAGGCCACATACCCACACACCCAGACACCCAAGCCGCTTTTAATTTTGACTCTACCTATAATTTTTTTTTTTGTCTTTACATAATATCACAAATGAGGTCCACGACAGAATCGTTTGCTGTTACACTGAGTCTGCAGTTTTAAAGGCCAAAACCATTTTAAGGAAAATTAATGATAAAGAGTATTTTCCAGCTCTATTCTACCCCTGCCACAGCAGTGTGCAGATGAAATGGCTTGTTATGGTAATTCCCTCATAAAGATACCTCTTGCCAGAGCTATAGAATCTCTGAAAATATGAATCAGCTACAGATACCAGTACTAAGTCTAAGTGTTCAGATTTTACCTTAATGTGGCTGAGAACAGAAATGTTCCTTAATTAGTCATTCTTTCTCTCTTACAAGCAGGTCTTGTCTATACTTAAAAGTGACAAATGTCAGATACAGATATACATATATTTTTTGTTTGTTTGATTGCCTGCTTTCCAGCTGCAGTTATCCTGACAAACACTTCATTTTACTTTATGAGCTTAATTTAATCAGAAATAAATGAGTTATGATTTTTAAAAATAACTTTACTGTGAAAAGGCTTGCTGGTATGTTTACATCAATTGATCTATACCATAAAAACTCTTTATGTACAGACAAGAGCCAATATTCATACATACTGAGTAGAGAGAAAACCTCCTTGTTAAAGGTCATCAACTTATTAGACTCAGCCTCAAAATATGTGCGAAGGGATTTGTCAGAGTAGTTTAACATTAAAAATTTTGAACAATGCATTTTATTGTAATGAAGACAGAGTACAGACAAAGCTTTCTTAAGAGTGTTTGCATTTCCTAGGTGCCTTAGGCAGTTGCCTTTACGCAAAGCAAGTTATGGGGGGAGGTTATCCATTATAAAGAAAAATACCTACTTTTCTTTTTCTAGAAAGTGCATGTATTTCTACTTCACATGACAGATTCTTCTCCATTTCTCCTGACAGTTTGGGTCTTCAGGAGATCTTTCATCACCACAGAGAAAGACATTTCTACTTCTGGGTAGTAAAGCTCAACTGATTGCATTAATTTAACCACTGTATCTAGAAATACTGTAGAATAATATTGGAAATATTCTATAAAAAACTGCATGTTTTTGTCTCTCCTAAGATGTCATTGACTCACTTAGGATGACGGTAACCTTAAAGTTAACTTCTACTAGACAGGCTAGTGAGATGCAAATTCACTCCAGATGAAGCTAGTTTTATGAAAAAGAGAAAAAAAGGAGACAGAAGGAGGAGAAATGCAAAAATAGATAGATTTATAACTAAAATTCAGCTCTAAGAACTTTGGGAACTCACAGCCTAGCAGAATTATGATTTGCATCCTTGAGTGTTTCTTTAACTTGTGACAAATGTAAAGTCAAGGAAAACTGTGGGTACTTACTCAGTGTTTAAATCTTGTACATTGTTTATTCTTTTTTTTCTTTTTCACATGTTAAACCTATCAAAAAATCTTGCAAAACACATATAAAAAAACTCCAACACAAACTTTCAATTTTCATGTTGCCCAAAGACCCGAATGAAATTTCTTCATACAGTATTTGTTCCTGATCTAAATAAGAAACCTAGTTTAGGGTAAAAATGTATTCACTAGACAAAATTTCTGAGGGGATTGCATGCAAAAACTAGAGATGTTATTTTAACTGAGCTCACTGAGCTCTGTTGAGCTGATTAATAATACTAATATTTCCAGAAAGTAGGAAAAACAACAACAGTGAAATTTAAAGCAGAAGAAACTACTTTTCAGTTGTAACTAGTTTATAACCAAACCAAATTTTATTACAGGGGAAATTTGCTCAAGACTTGTGGGAAAAAAGACATTAAGAATAAATATCAGTTAAAATGAGACAAAATCAATCAAAAATAAATAGATGAGCAATCATATTGCAGCTTAAGTTAACTTCTCATTAGGCAAAACAATCTGTTGAGAATTTTACAAAGAGTACAAAAGGCATCCTCCATATCTGGAGCTGGTAACATGCTGTGTCTCGTGGCACTGTTTAAGCAATGATTTCACTCCTAATTCTGTCTGTAGAGAATGATGTCTCTAGAGTCCTATAGCCAAATCAAGCTATATAGAAGGTGCATGTGAGTTAATAGTGAGGACAGTTAAAAATTTGAAAAAAAGGTGCAAACAAATATAACCAATTCTCCATTAATATAAGTCCTTCTATCACAACTGTGTGGCTACAAACGAGAAACTAACACAAACAGAATTTATCGAAAGGTGGTGTAAAAATTCCCTGCAGCCTTAAAAATTCTGAACCTTTCCATTGGTAATCATCCAGATGTGCTTCATCAGTCAAGGGAAGTTCAGCAGTGGAATAGAGAAACAGAAATTTTCAACTTTGCTTTGCATTCACATGGATGAATTTGACTCTTAGAGGACTGTAGAATAGTACATATCAGGTGGATACTTAAACAATGCAGTTGTACTTAGCTTGTTGATCTCTGTCAACCAGTATCATGAAGTGCTCTACAGTTGTCAGGGTTAGAGCAAAATCCAGAAAGTCAGTAACAGTTTACAATATTTACTCAGAAAACAAGCAAATAATTATTAAAATATTTGTCATCGCACAACAGGATATGTTATTAGCCTTTTGGTACTATGTGACTTGATCAGAATTTCCCCTTGCTTTGGACTGCTTTTTACACTTGCTCACGTTTCTGAAGATATATTGTCAACTTTTTAAAGCACAATTTGGATATTTCTGTTCTCAGAAAAGATAACCTCAGTCGGATTCTTTTTCCTTCCTTTGTAGTGAGTCCATTCTGTTGCCTTTCTTCATACTTATATCTTTTACATGCCTTTGAACAGTTCACAATATATTTATGATGCTTCTAGTGCGTCTTGAGTGAGAAATTTCAACAGCTTCTGCGATATCTCTGAGATACAGGTCTGAGGACATGCAAAAATCTATTCTAGCAAAATCCCTTACACTATGCAAGAGAGAAAAATGTCCAGATGAATTTTTGGCCTCATTCTTCCCCTTGCTTTCAAAAGGTTTATTCATCACTTGATTTATATTCCACCCAGTTTAAGGATGAGACGCTACCTGCATTTTTCTGAACCTACAGGCAACCCATTTTTAGGCAATTCTTAACACTTTTGTTGTATGCCGCAGCTGGAAGAAAATATGTTAAATTGGTTATTCTTAACACATGCAGAATTGTTTCTCCTTGTCCTTGACAGAATTTTTTCAGGGATGTCAACTTCCTTCACTATAAGCTTATTAATAAAATCTAAGCATCTTTATCCAGTGGCTCTGGCCAACTGCAGGTAGAGCCTGGAATGCCTAAATAAGTAATCACTGTTTTAACAGACATCACAGCCAAAATCTCCTCTTGCCCAGCCTTCTCCTGCCAGCTACAAAAAGCAAAAAAATCCAAAATGCAACAACTTCACACCCCTATACTTAGCATGAACTGGTATTTTCTAGATTACTCAGAAGCCAAAGTTAATTATCACAGAATGGCCTTAATGTTCACTGAGCTGTATAATCAATCTGTACAAACACAGCTCTGACGCAGTTCCTTTATTGACTCCAATTTTTGGTAAGGAAAAGTTTCACAGTTAAATACACTTGCCATCTGCACAGGACATTAAATCAGATCCCATTGTTAAAAATGTCTCCTGAAAAGATCCCTTTAAATACCTTTGAAGTCCTGGTTTTTAAACCCTGACTTCTTTTTGGTATGACCAGATCCCTTCTCCGATGGCATTTCCAAATGTCCCCACTGGTTCTCTCTTTCTTAGATCTAAGAAGTAATGTTGAACATTGACTGGGCTCAAGAGATAGTTTAAAATTTAACATCCCTTTCCCTAAAAAACAGTGTACTGGGATTCTTACTACTTCATCCATCTTTCTCTTCCCCCTGGGTGGCTGGGAAGGACCATCCCATCTTGGCTCTGACCCTCCACTCCTGCTACTGTTGTTGATATTGCTGCTGACTCTCTGTTGTCATGATTGATGTCTTGCTGACAGGCACATAAATCATGCCTGTTCATAATGGTTAATGCCAGTATTTGCATGTATTAAGCATGTTTTAGCTCTGAGACACTTAGCACCATGTGTGCTGCATTCATTCTGCTACCTTAGGCCCTTGGAGGGAGGGGAAGGGAGTTTGCCATTTATAGGTATTTTTGTTTGGGCAGTGGGGAGAGCAGAGACCATTGTTAAAAAGCCATCCAGATGAACAGGAATGAACTTTGCAGATGCAGTGCAATTCAGTCAGACTACAAGACCCTACAGGATATGTTGTCTGGCCGACAGCATATCAGCAGCTGCAAACAAAGATGTATCCGCAGTATCACTGGATTTTGAACCATGTGCTGGGATAGGAGTGGAAAAGAAAGATGTTTCTCAGAGGTTTTTAATGTTTTACACAGCCTTTCATACCTGTCCTTTTACAGATGATTTTTGAAGAAGGTGTAATTCCGATTTAATAGATTTTATCAGTATAATCTCTTTCCCCCCTATTGGCCTGAAACAACCAAGAAACTGTTCTTATTATTTCATAATATAATTATCAGTCATGGAACCTATGTTTCTGTCCTCTCCAAAAGTTCTCTGAAGGGAACAATTTGTCCCAGAATTTGGCAACCTGGACAGCCTGCAGTTTTTACAAATCCTCCTGATGGGAACAAAGTTTTGGCAGCTGATGGAATCACAGAGGTATGTGAAAGTCAAGACTGAAGAAAATCCAGGCTCAAACCTCCAAATCTGCAGAGAGATTGTCCCTTTGGGGATCTCCAGTTCTTCGATAGCTCAGGTCATGGAGGCAGCCTGTGACCCTCCCCATGCAGTTGTAGGAAAGAAAATCATTGGCATGAACCATTTTCTTCTTTGTAGACAAGGCTGTTTTCTGTTCAAAACTATAATTGGAATTGCCTCTTACCTGGCATTACCCATTTGTGATGTTAATCATTAGTTTTACTTCTTACTATTAAATTGTTAACACAATTGCTAGTGTAGTTTTGGGCTTTGGGCTTTGCACTATTCTAAAAGATACTCTGCACAGCTTGCAGCTTACCACAGGTCAGATATCATTTTCACATGATCACTTTTTCATGATGCAGTTTCTAGCTTCCCTTTAGACCAAATTAAGGAATCTGCATATGTTTTCACTCTTCTAGAAGCCACTCTAGTATTAAGAGAAAAGAAAAATTATAATGCAGTAAAACATTGCAGGATGGGCTCCAGTTCAAGTGGGAATCTTTCAAACAACTTTACAGCAGAAACTATGATACAAGTCCATAAGAAGCACATGCATTTTAAAAAAAATGGAAAATAGTTTTGTGGACATTTGCATTCTATAGATTTTTTTTTTCAGAGGGTTACATTTTTCTAAGCCATTTTGTAAACATACTCATCACCCTATAGTATTTTTCCATTAAGTAATGGGCTACATGACAGAGAAAAGTAGTCACAAGAAGTCCTTATGATGAAATAGGTCCATATCCTCTGCCCCTGGGAATTGAACCCAAGCCCTTTGGCATAGCAGAGAGCAGTGATTCTTGTAAATGTCAGTGCTGATTAATTAGGGGCCTGGCCTGAACATACCTATTGAAGTAAAGCTGTCATTTATTTCAGAGGGGATTTTGCTTGATTAAAATGAAATGCTCAAATATCACGTAGTTAAAACTAACACTGAATTTAGAAAACACTAGCTTCTGGAATAATGAAGGACCATCCTCCAAAGAAATCTTTCCCAGGACAAAATGACACAGGAACCATATTCCAGAGATGAAGACTATGGATTTTTTCTCAGACTCATTTTGATTAAATGTATTGCTGTTTGCTAGAAGACCTTCAAATGTGGGACACTAACCCGAAGACTGAGATCTAAGATCTTTTGGTTTGCAAAAGCAACATGTTCAGCTGCAATAGGGGGTGTGTTGTGGTTTTTTTTACCTTATCCTGTTCATTTCAAGGGTTCTTTCAGGCTGTTAAGAGTGTTTTGCTAGGGAGCATGAACTTTACATATTAAGTGATAACTAAGGAACAGGAGAGAGTCTTTGGCAGATGAGATGAAGAAATGGGAAACTTACAGAGGGAATTCTTATTCAACAAAGAGATTATTGGAAACCCCAAGGTTGTTTAGAAAAATAGAGAGATAAAGAAAGGGAATAGGAAGATGGAGAGATATGAAATATTATGAAATTGTCAGTTAAATAAACCTGTAAACATATACATCTTAAAAATTATGCAGTTACTGTGATCGCAATAGTAAAAGGTGATCCAAGGCAAAGATGCCTGTTTTTTTTAACCATACAAACTCTGTTTCTTAAAAGTTTTATAAACACCACAAGGATTAAATTATCATTGTGTTCTCCTGTGATCAGCTGAACATGGTAAAGTTTAGCCATTGGTCCTCCGTCAGAATGAGACTTTCTGGCATATCTGTAAGGGATACTAAGTAAGTTTGCAAACAATACAGAATTGGGAGTTTCTGAGAGACCCTGTAGAGAGTGCTCGATGAAGTAGAGGACTGGGAAATTACCAATCATGTGAAGTTTAACAAGGGAAAATGTTGGATTCTGTATCTGGGATGGAGCAAGCCTGGGTGTGCATACAGAATGGGGAATGAGATGCTGGAGAGCAGCACAGTGGATAGGGACCTGGGGGTCCTGATCAATTACAAGTTGAATATGTCAACAGTGCCCTGGCACCCAGGAGGGCCAACTATGTCCTGGGGGGCATCAGGCAAAGCATCGCCAACTGAGCGAGGGAGAGGATTGTTCCAGTCTGCTCTGCACTGGGGCAGCCTCACTTTGAATATTGTGTGTAGTTTTGGGCACCACAATTTAGGAAAGACAGGAAGCTGTTAGAGAGTGTCTGAAGGAGGGCAAAGAAGATGGTGAAGGGCCTTAACGGGAAGCTGTATGAGGAGATGCTGAGGGCACTTGGTCTGTTCAGCCTGGAGAAGAGGAGACTGAAGGGAGACCTCACTGAAGTTACAACTTCCTTGTGAGGGAAAGAGGAGGGGCAGGCACTGATCTCTTCTCTGTGGTGACCAGTGACAGGACCCTTGGAAATGGCCTGAAATTGTGTCAGGGGAGTTTTAGGTTGGATATTAGAAAATGTTTCTTCACCTAAAGGGTGTTTTGGCACTGAAACAGGTTCCCCAAGGAAGTGGTCACAGCACCAACCCTGACAGAGCCCAGGAAGGGTTTGGACAATGTTCTCAGGCATGAGGTGTGATTTTTGGGGCTATTCTGGGCAGGGCCAGAAATTGGACTTTGATGATCCTTGTGGGTCCCTTCCAACTCAGAATATTCTATGATTCTGTGATTTTTTTTTCTTTAAATCTGGGAATTAAAAAAAACCAAACCAAAACCAACAAACAACAAAAAAGTCCATCCCCCCCCCCACCCCCGATTTTATTTGTTAATATTTTGAGCTGATTTCTATCTCCCTGAAAGCATTTGGATTCTTGTCCTTGCACAAAACATTCTGCAGAGGTGCTGAACATTTTAAGACACCTCCGAAACATTCTTCCCTGGATTTGCCAATAGCATGAGGATTCAGCAGATGGCAGGATGTGGCCACTTCAAGACAGCCAAGAATCTGGGCCTCCACCCTCCTTTCTGAGCATGTGTAACCAAGCTGTCTGTCTGTCAGACAGTGGGAGAGAGACCAGTGTGGGAACTGCATGTACTATTGGAAAGCTTTTTAATGAATATCACTGTCATAATTAAGAAATTATCTTTATGCATTTAAACAGAGGCCCCACTTATGTGCTGTATGAAATTCTTATTTTGCATCTCTGGAAATCATAGAATATTTCTTTTTATTGGCTAGGAACCCACAACTTAGCACATGCGTTATGGCAAGTATGAAAGGATTTTTTTTATGATCCATTAAGATTAAGAAGAACATGCACCCATTGCCAACAAGCGCACCATCTAATCAATCTTGCATTCCATTATTCTGTTTCATACTACTTTTGATGGGAAAATTCCACTGGGTGGGCCGTCATCCCTTTTATAAATTAAGGAATAAAATAAACAAACAAATAACCCACTCACAACCCAGACTCATTTTAAGGCTCGCAGGGTTCTCATATATTAAATGACTGCATCCCAAAGTAACATCTATTTTGTATTTGAGTTCAAGTGATTTCAATGAAAATTAATGGCAGTTGTGCATATTTGGGAAAGTAAGGATAAACCCTGAAATACAACATTATTACCTGTTTGTGATAGATTTGGAAGGTCTGCAACCTAGCTTCCTAATAGAGGAGAAATCAGTGATACAGAATATCTTAGAATCATTTACTTGTACTGTGTACTACAGTCACTGAACATAGGTGGTCACAGACTACATGCAGGCCAAACCTTATTTAGAAGTCTTAACCCAAAAGCCAGGTTCTCAGGAAATAATTCTCACCAAGAACTAAATCTAATCAGAGAACATAAGATAGGTTGAACTCCCTACAAAAGCTCTCCCATAAACCTGAATCACCAAAAACTAACAGTACAACATTCCTAGAAAGTGCATGTATTCCTCATAGACTAAGAAAAGGAATGTGTAAGATTATATTTAACATGACCACCTGGAGACTCCACTCCTACCATAACAAAAGAAAGTTAATATTTTAAAAGGTGCTTAAGACTCTCTGACTTCAGCGTAAGCAAGTTTTATGCTCCATAAAGGATTAAACACCCAAGTCCACTCACAAACAGGACACAAAAGTGGCCAACATGTAGCCCCCAGGTGCAGTGCTGTTGGCATGAATATGCTCTAGGCATAGAGGTGTGGTCCTTGTGACCAAACTCAGTTATCTGCACTGCAGGGATCTGTATCAGAGCTTACTGGCAACAATCCCTGTTTGTCCCATGAAGAGAAACAGCTGCTCCTAAGGTGACAGTCATCTCATCCTGAAATAATTGCCTGAACTAGGTCTCATAAGACTTTACTGACAATAAAAATATCTGGCAAAAGGGACTAGCTGAGGCATGGTTTTCTATGTTGCAAAGGTCTACATTTGGGTGAGATGAATCCCACTGCTTGTGTTTGGGCAGTTTTCACACAGATAACTAGTCCAGTTTTGACATTATTGGGCGGCTCATCACCTGGGTTGTGCTTGGACTCCAGTAAGCTCTGAAGACAAGGTGTCTCTCAAACTTTAGGGAGTTACAATGCTTGAGGCCTCTCAGGGAGTACCAACCTGCTCCAACAGGAGAGGAATCTTGATAAAACGTTGCTGTGGCTTCTTTGTTTCAAAACCCCAGGCAAGTTGTCCCGTCATGCGTGCAGCTGTGACCATGTTGGAGAGTTGAATTCCAGTTCACCCTGTGAGATTCCAGAATGGCATCTTCCACCTTCTTCAGGAGCGTCCTAACCCTGTTCACAGGGCCTGTTCCTCTTGCTGTCAATATTCTGCCAGGCCAAAAGATTAAAACATTTTTTGAGCCAGAAAGACAGAGCAGTATGACTCTGGTGTTGGATTGTTAGTGATTAAGGATTTAGGGGCATAGGCAAAGGGAGAATTGGGTGAACTGGGTTACAGGCAGTTCTGTGAGAACTGTTTTACTGTTTGGCATGAAATAAATCTTGGATAAAGTGTATGAAATGCAAAAACAATAAAAGATATGTCTCAAAGGAGGAAAAGTATTTCACTTGAGTAAAGGAAATCAGAGGTAATATTGCAGTTTCACAGCCCATGTAATTTTTAATAAAATCTGCAGGTGGCTTTCTTTTTGCACAGCCTAATGCAACAGAAAGCAGTTGACTGTGAAAGTGTAAAACTGGAGTAAAGCAATAGCAAATGAACCCAAAGCAGCTTATACATTTAAGTGTCTCTACATTCAGCAGCAAGGATGAGATTGCTGTGAACACAGCCTACATAGCTGGGAATTCTTTGCATGTGTCCTTTGAATTTCAAGAGCAGAAGGAGTCCAGTTTATTACAGCTGATAAGGGAGGTGGAAGATTTTGTAGGAGTCTACTTGAGCTTGCTGACTCTCTCCGACTTCCTTCAGTTAATTTTCTGTGCGTCTCCAAATCCCAGAGGCTTTGGAGCTCAATTCTCAGACCGTAGTAAAGTATTTAAGCAAATATTTTAATAGCTTTTCAACTCTTGTTCAAACACATGCGTTGCTCAGCAGCAGTTCAAGGGTTAATAAAAACACACAAACATAATTTATTATAAGTTTATCCTTAATGTGCAGAGGGAAGACATTTTCAGTAACACTTAAGCCATTTTGCAGCTCATACAACATAAAAAGGAGCAGTTTAGGTTGCATATGGATTATGAAAACATTGGATTTCTCTGCTACTTTGCACTGGAGGATCTCAATTCACTTTCTGCCAGGAAGAACAACATTCTCAGAAGTGTCCTTTCATATTAGGGCTGATTTTAACTCCACACCTGGATACTGCTCAGCTCTGAATGTCACAGCACTGAATTTCACAGCTGTGATTTTTATTCTGCCTGGACATTTAGCTCTTTCTCTGGAAAAGAGTCCTATCCATACCAAAATTTGACACCCAGAAATTATATAATTCAAAATCAATGGTAAATTCATATTCCCATTATGTTAGTTAGTAATCAGATCGGTAAAACCCTCATAATTGTTGCATCAGTTTCAGCAAGCACCGAAATGCTGCATGGTGGTTTCTGGAGGGAAGGTAAAAATATGCTGCATGGGTATGCAACTGCTTGGGGAATAAGGCACAGTGGTTCGACCCAAGTTTGAATTTGTTCTGAAGAGAAAAGTAAGTATTACAAAATTATCTTAGGGGACTTTAATGACTTTGTCCCATCTACCGTCTTGGGATGGTCACTACCAGTCACTAGGTCACCAGGTAATCTACTATTAGTCATTTCAATAACATTCTACTGCACATGGTTAGTAAAGTAAATAAAAGGAATCTACATATGCGGGAGAGGTAGGTAAACCTCAAAAGCACTCAAAACCTCAAAAAGCTCATGTGAGTTATTTAAATGCCTTTGCTGTGTACTGAGGGTTTAGCATCTCATGGGAGTATTCTTATGAGAGATCAGATAGCATAGAAGGAAATATATGAGCAGCTGCTCTTGTAATAGAAAACAGAAATTCAGTGTCTTTTCTCCCAATTCTGGGACTTAAGAAACACTATGATTGAAATTTAAAAATAAAATAGAAGTTCAGAAGTAGCCTCATTTCATCCAATTTGGCTTGGTAATATCTCTCCATTAAATGGGTGTTTATTACTTCATTTTGTATGGGCTAGTGGCATTGGTACTAACCAATATTGTTAGTATCATATTGGTTAGTTCTCTCTGATGGAGATGTTCCTGAACTAAAAGACAGATGCAATTTTCATGTAGCTTAAATCTGTACAGCCCTCATTATGTTGTCTCAACAGATTAAGTCCAGAATTTCAGATTAAAAAAAGCCTCAAGCTTGGGACAAACATGGGAAGAATTTCAGACTCGGTTTTATTCACTGTTATTTTTTTAATTTTTAATTTGCAACTTTAAAAGAAGTGGTTTGTTCTTTCATGTGTATAAAAGCTGCTGTGTTGCAATGGCTTAAGTTCATATCATACCTTATGCAGTTGTATCCCCTAAGTGATTTATATTTACCCCGTAAAGTTTATACTATACAGATTGTTTATATTCAACTCTGCTAATGACAGAAAATTTACCAATAAATGAAGGACCTGTACGCTCAGATAGTTTAAACCAGGAATTTTTAAACTAAACTTCAATTTATAATTCCTTTACCTTTATACTGTAACAAGATGGCTTAATAAAAATCTTACAGTGTTTCTGTCTAATTTCCTTGGTAGTAGAGATGAAAATTCTAGACTGACATGATACCATATGACATAAGAACTAAGAGCCTGGCTAAATAGAGTCTTTTCCTTCACTTTTAGCTGTCTGAATCAGCTCTTTGATGAGCTGAGTAAAAAAGTACACAACTGATTGTAATCTGCACTATGCTAATCTTACATGAGTGAAATTTTGCTGGCTTTGATTACTTTACTTCTGATTTACACCAGTGCAAGATTACCAAGGAGCTGTGGATGTCAGTTCTTTTTGGTGTAAACAGGTTTAGCTTTGATGAGAAGATCATAGTCATGTACCTGTAAACAAAGAGAGAAATAAAATTTTATTCTGTTTGCTTCTAATCTCAGAGTTAGTGTTTACATTGTATATTTAAATACAAAAGTTTGTGTATAATTCTATAAATAATAAACAGACATTTCAGGTACTTTGCCAGGAGGAGTACACTTAGCAAAAGGATGGAATGTTGAGGTCCACCTGTAAAATTATTTGTCCCTATAAGCAATAACAGACATATGTTCTACATCATATTTGGGCCCAGTCTCTGTGGCCCAGAACCAAAGTAAACACATTTTTCTGATGTAATTGTTTATTCTAGTTGAATTAGTGCAATGAAGTCGTAACTGTGAGAAACATTTTATTTGGACCAGCTCTCAACCAGACCTCAGAGAGGTTGCCTACCTGGCAAACCAGCAACAGTAGCTTGTTTTCACAAAGTCCTCCAAGTTTTATACTCAGAGGAGCATATAAAAACATTTTAAAGCGTGGGTTGTGGTCCTTCTCCAACTGACACTTGAGTAAATCAGAAGTAACTACAACCAAGTCAAATGCAGCCCTCCTGGTACATATGAGATGGGCTTTATGTTCCACTCCCTTGCAGTTTTCCACTCTGACATACTTAGCAGTCAGGGGAATGTACTCACATACTGTTTGGGCACCCACACCACAGTTTTTCCTCCTCCCTTTATTTCCCTAGTGCAAGTGTTGGACGCCAGATGGAAGTGCAGCAGTAGGAACAATAACTGGAGCCCTCAACCTGAAGTTTTTGCCAGAAATGTCAGCATTGCACTAACTACTCCTTTGGAATGATATAACTACTTTCACCCTTAACTATCCTCAATGACATGCCTAAAAAGGGAGGGAAGGTAAGAAAAGAATGTAAAAGTTTTCACCCAGCACAACAGTCACATTGGCTTTATACATGATACATTTTTGAAGACAGAGTGAAGTTACAATGAGAAGATTTTTTTTTCAAAGTGTTAAAAGTTCAGCATAAACTTCTAGATATATGAAACTCAACAAAACTCTCTATTTTGACTTTGGGCGGCTCACTAAGTTTTAGGAGGATTAAAACCCCACATACTTTTGTAAATAAATATATTAGGTAATAAATAAGCCACAGGTAAGCAATAAGGTTGGGAAACATGGGAGTAAATACATAAAAATGCTGTATGACTAAAACTATTTTCAAAATTGAGATGTTATTTTGAACACATTGTTGTATATGAAAGGGATTGCACAATTCAATTTATTCCATATTTCTGTGGGGTTTAAATTTGGAAGCTACAACTTTTTATCCCTAAACCATATCATCAAAAAAAAAAAGTTTTATCCTTTTAAGGGACAACTAAAAGTAAAACAAAAAGTTTTCCAAGCCAGATTCCTGAAGAAGTTTCACTTTAATTCTAATAGGAGTTATTCCTATTCACCCCTTCCCCATTATAGAGTTCACATAGAGATCTATTACTCACACAACTAAAGTAATCATGAGAAGACTCAGATTATTTCTTACCAGCAATGGAAAGGATGAATAGAGAAAGAGAAGTAGAAGTTGGGAAGGAAAAGAGGATAAGGGAGCAGCTGTAAATCTATGCACTGGCAATGTGTTGTTGTTGTACTTTAGCAATGATCAAGTAAACTGCAAGAGCAAGAGCAGTTAGTCACAGCAGTTTTCAGTGGTAGGAAAAGTGGGAGTGCCTAAAGACTGAATTTAACATTTTATCAGAGAATATTTAATTGAGTACTCTCAGTTGCTCTGTGTGTGCACATGCGAAAGAACTGATGTAGCATATCTCTATCCAGTATTCCCAAGTGATCCTCAGAAAATCATCCAATTATTTGAGAAACAATATTTCTTTTCTTTTTTTTTCACCTATACAAATAACTCATGTTGAAAGCTATCTTTCTTCTGTTTCCTATATTGTTACACAGGTGGTTCATTCATTGAAAACACCTTCTGCTGTTCCAGATAAATTATTGTACAAACAAACAATGGAAACCTCTGCCCTGGCAACTGAAAAGAAAGATCCCAGCCATTGCATTTGAAAAGTTTCTCCAGCTTTACTCACTCTTTTCAATCAAATCCTTCTGTGAATCAAAAAGAATTAGCCATAAGCCATTTTAAACAAAGGATGTACATCTGGAAAGAGATTACCTAAGCACAAATGTACAACAGAAATCTGCAAGCCACTAAATGATAATCTCTCTGCATTCTTAAAGTCTTAAGGCAAAATGTTTTGCTTATATTGTAAGGTCTCTGTTTGGGCCTTTTCCATCTATACTCTTTCATGTAATGGACTCTTCGATGTGAAGGCAAATCTGGTTCTAGATGTTTAGCTGGATTCAGCAGCCTTTTAGTTCTCATACTCTGGGCCATGCTGATCTTCTCTAGTGTAGATGCAGCACTAGCTGGTATCAAATCAGTCTTTCTGTTTGTAATTTCTCTTTTAAAAAATATCTTTCATTTTTTGTTAGTTTTTCACTCAGTCATTAAAAGCTACTAATGCATGAAACATAAGATTTTCAATACTACTTTAACCTGATTTTCTTGGGGAACTAATGGCAGGATCTAATGCATTTAACTTCTGCCTAAACTCAGGCATCTAAAAGTAGTATACACCTCTCTTCCCAGCTGAAAGTCTCCCACAGATGCTTAGGAAATTTTACTGCTTATGAAATTCCAGTTATGACCACTGCTGGGAAATAATGCTTAACTTTTCCCAACACAGTGATCTGGGACAGTACAGCCTAAATTCTGCCTTACTTCTCCTCAGAAACTGAAGCTCGTGTGCCCAGAATTAGTACTAAGTGAAATTGATGGAGACAGGAAGTGGAACGAATTTTATAAGCAATTGTATTGAAAAGTAAGAAAAAGTACAAACATATGAGGAAAAGCCAAAATCTTGAGTTCTTTGTTGAGTCAGGAGAGATAGATAGGAAAGTAACACATGCTGGCTCTCCATTGTAAGTTCTGAGGTCTCCTCCATCTTTCTCTAGGGACAGTTCAGGCAACTTAGGCAACTATCTAATAATTTTCCGCCCTCACTTTGAAATATTCACAGCATCTCTCCCCTATACACATTGTCTAATAACACTCAAGAGTGAATTAATGCTGCAACTTTTGTACCTTACATCTAAAACTCTCAGCCAATCATGAAACACAAACCTGTCAGAAAAAGGCTTCATTTTTTTTTTACTATCATGAATTGACCTCTCTTAAGTACTTCAACCACACTTCTTATTAAAAAACAAAAAGGGAAAAAATATTTTTCCCCGGTAGAAAATAATTTACTGGAAAAATCGAGTGAAATTAGAAAAAGTGTATAATAGGAGAACGTGTGTAAATGGAGAGATTGTCTTCTGGAGCGGCAATAAAAAGGAAGGGTAATGTTGATGGAACTGTATGACTGATACTGACATGCTCAGCATTGGTAAAACTATTTTCCTAGTAAAATGTAGAATATTTCACTCTTTGCTCTGCTGAATTTATCAGCCATAAACTGGATTTACTCATGTGAAGGAGGTAATGCAGAATGCCCCACACAAACTATAGGTTGCAGTCATACAGAAATTTTAAAAGAGTTGGAAGCACAGTGGTGGTTTTTCATGATCCTCAAAGATCTCAATGATTTTGTTCCATGAATACCATTCCTAAAACTCAATTGTTTCAATGGTGAGAACAAGCCTAGGAGAGGACATGCTTTTGATTTTAAATAGAATAAAATAAGACTAGCTTAGGAAGAGTCAGAAGATCAGTGTTAAGATAGCTGAGAAACCTTTAGAATAAATACCAGGAATAAAAATATGTTTGCAAATTATATACATTATGATGGGGTCTTGCTAAGATGGAAAAGGAAAATAATCTAATTTTCTTTGCATTTGATTGAGAAGGGCAGAGAGAAGTACTCCCACGTGTTCTAGAATATAGATAAAAGCCACGGCTGGAGTAGCACCAGTGGCACAGATTGAACTGGAAATCAGTTCGAGTCTGGTTTTCCACAGGCCAACGGTACAAATTTTACGGGTGTACAAAATGAGCTTCATTCCATTTTATCTCGAGGTCTCAAAAGACCTTTGAAAAGTGGTTGGAAATGTTCACAAGAGAGTGTGCAGTAGCACCTTTCATAAAGAGGAAAAAGCAACCAAACCACTGCTTGTGCAATAAAATAGCCTTTTACCTCTTTGGTGACATTTTGCCATGTTTTTTTAATGCTGTCAGCTCCCAAATTTGAGATAGTCAGGCCTTCTAATGGAAGTGACCAAGTTTCCAGTACAGTCTGTGGTAAGAATAGATGCAATTGAGTGCCTCTAGAGAGAAGCTCCTGTCTATGTGATTTATATACTCATTGGAGAAGTAAGACCTTAACCTGGGAACTCTAGTTTACTAGGCCAAGGACATTTTGACAGAAGTTCAGGACTAATTTTAGGTGAACTGGACAAACTTACACATTCATCAGAAACCCATACTTTGCAACTCTTTTCACATATTTTGTCAGAGTTGCTTGTCTTTGTATTACTCAACCACAAGCAGAATACTGAAATGTTTGAAGACCTGACTGGATTAACTTACTCAATTCATCAAATAATCCAGTGACTGGTTTTGCTTTTAGTGTTTGTTTCTATAATGGAATCTCATGAATAAATATGATCACTGTTATGGCTTCTTGGATTAATTAAATGGGATTAGTTTCTTTTCTGCAATATTTTTTGATTTTGTAGGAAGTAGCAAGACTTAGTCTCCTAGATCCATCTCTGTGTTTCTGAGACATCTTATGCATCTTGTGCATTGAATGCACAGATTGATTATTTTAAAATGTGTTCACTCCACTGAACTTAAATTTTATTATGTGTATACCACATGGATAAGTGCTTTTAAGAAACTGTTTTTGCAGTGATATTTTTGGTGATTGTTTTCCTTCCAGATTTATATTCCAAATATTGCTCTTTATTAATAAAGAGAAAAAAATGCAAAGATGTGAATATCCTACCCTTTCCTTAGCGCTCATTTTGGAGTTGTATCAGGGGTCCACTGAAGAGCCTTATTTCAAGCCATGACCTTATGAACTGATGATTTTATGAAACACAACTCTTACTGCTACTATAATATCATCCTTATTCCCTTCATCACCCAGTCTTTCTGCAAATTGAGACCTTGCTTTATTTTCCTTAGGATGACATGGATGTACATGCCCATTCCCATCTGCGGTATGTTGTGGCATCCATCAAGTGATCAGATAGGCAGGTTCTGAGTGCAAGCATCTCCTGCTGAAATCAGTGTCTGAAAGCTTTGTCTTGGCAGTGGGTGCATGATCTAGTCCCAGAGTAACAGTGTCTTTGGTTTTCTCATCTGCTTTCTGACAGCTGACTGTAAATCTGGTTTCAAATTTTTTCTTTTCTTTCTACATTAGGAAGTGAACTGGGCGGTTATTTGAAAGGTAAGAAAAGGTAAGCTGCTATTAATTTATCAGAATCTTGTCTGTGACATTAATTCTTTTTAATCAGCTATTCCTTCCAGCTGTTTAGACATAAAAGTCTGTTTTCCCACAGAAAATGTTAGCAAGAAAAGGTATAAGAAAATCATAGCAGACACAGATCCAGTGTCCAGCCAGTTTCTTTCATTTAGGCCCACTATAAGAAGAGAACTTATTGAATTTAAGTCTATACCCAGTTCCATCATGTAGATGGAGAAAACCAGACTTGAAACCATCATCCAGGAGGTCAGACAGGGAGGAGAGAGGTAGCGGGGATCACCAGGTGGCGCTGGAAGATGCTGCGTGCCGAGCTGTCAGGCAGCGAGCGCAGCTCAGCTCTTGCTCGCCTCTGGTTGAAGGCTGTCGTCTGAAAAGCTGTCAGGAGAAACGTCCAAGTTGCCTTTTTGCTGCAATTTTCCCTGTAGAGCTCTTCTGAAAGGCACTATTTCCTGGGAAGTTGGGTTTGAGTGGAGATTTCAGAGCATTATAGAATCATAGAAAAGTTTGGGTTGGAAGGGACCTTAAAGACCATCTAGTTCCAGCCCCCTGCCATGGGTAGGAACATCTTCCACTAGACCAGACTGATCAGAATGCCATTCAACCTGGTCTTGAACACTTCCAGGGTTGTGCATCTGCAGCTTTTCTGGGCAACCTGTTCCAGTGCCTCACTACCCTCACAGTAAAGAATTTTTTTCCTAACATCCAATCTAAACCTACTCTCTGTTTTAAACTATTCTCCTGTGTTTTATCACTGCATGCCCCTGTAAACAGTTCCTCTCTAAACTTCTTATAGTCCCACTTTGGGTACTTAAAGGCTGCAATATGGGCGGCCAAGGCAGCATGGCTTGCTGGGGTGTTCAGATTCCTGCTGAGGGCAAAGGCCTAGGGCAGGAAACCTACAGGCCACATCTGTCAGCAAAAGAACCTAATGGGTCAGCAGAGAGCAGTAGACCTTGGGGTTTGAGCCTTGGGCCTGCCTGCTTGAACCTGCCTGTCTTGCTGGTCTGCTTATCTAACAATTAAATATAAATGGTTAAAAATACTGGATTTCATGTGGCTGAATAAATTCTGTTCAATTTTGTCACTGGACTGTATTTTAGAATGTCCTGTGCTTTAGTGTTCTTTAATTGGTGGCAAACTCAAACGTCTGATAATTATGTGGGAGACTTCTAGTTCTGTGCATTGAAATGTCTCAATTTCAGAATTAAAAATTAATAAGCACTCTCTCCCCTCCCCAAATCCAAACACCATCAGTAACTGGGGAAAAAAAACCCAAAAACACAAAAAAACCCAACAACAACAACAACAAACCAACAAAAAAAACCCCAAAAATTTTGAACACAAACACAATAGAACTGTACCTACTATTTGGGACCAAAAGGTGAGAAAACTGTTTATTTATTTGAAACTATTTGAGATGACTTTCCACGTCATATATGAGTTCTTGAGGATATTTTTTCATGTTCAATATTCAATTAAAAATGTAATTTTTATTATTTGTTGTTGTTGTTGTTTCAAAACATAATTTGTGAAGAAGTCAAAGACAAGTTTGAAAGCATTCTCTTTTTCTTCTGTTTGAGAAATTGCATAGCATTCATTTATTTTTAACCTTTCATAATGAATATTTACTGTTTTGGCTAGCTGTAGCACTTAACTATAACAGAATCATGCCAGGACTTTAACATACTTTTCTCCTTCCCATTCCCTAAGAGTTTGTGGGTTTTTTTCTGGTCACAGTTAGTTGAGGAATCTGATTTGTGGTTCAGTATTAGTGCACTGAGAAAAAGTGCCACCTACTGCATTATTAAAATCACTCCCCGCAGCCTCTGGGGATCTTTATATATCTCTGATTCTTGTATGACCCAGCTTGATCCTGTTTAGCTTGTAAAATTTGATCAGATCACAGCTCAAAGAGCCGCGGTAAATGCACTGTCTGATTTTAACTCCTTGATGACCTTGGACACGTTCCTGTGTACAGATGTACACATACCCATGTGGGGCTGCATCCGGTGAGGTGCAGAGCAATGTGGCTCTGCTCCAGCAAGGCACTTACCCAGCTGCTCAGCACGAAGCCCCTGGGTCCGAGCCAAGGGGGAGGGACTGCGACGTGACCTGCATTGTGAATTGCATTCAGATTTACGGCTAGAGCTGGTCTGAAAATGAGGATAGGTAACCCAAATATGGTGCTTATTTTACACTGAGAGTGGGTATTCACAAAGGTTTGCTTAGTCTAATAGAGTCACTCCCAAAGGCCCCCAGGGGAAGCCCACCTCGCTCCTCTCCCCCAGAGGATGTGTCTAGAGAGATTAAGCTTCTGATGATAAAGTGAAGCTTTATGAATACTCTCCAAAATGTCATGCAAATTGTGTTTTTATAACCTGCTCCCATTCTTGAACTCTGGGTAATGTTTCTGAAAGGTTCTAAAGCATTCCAACATTTTTAAAAGTGTTACGGTTTCACTTAATCCTCAGGTGGATGGTGTGGTATCTGGAACCATGTATATTGCTGAACCTTCCTTTCAATGCTAATGTTAAAGACGGCTTTATCCTTGCAAGGTTTCAATTGTTCCTCCAGTTCACTGACTGAGGTGTGACACTGACATGTCTGTGTATCATATGATGTTGATTCCTTCAGTGATAGCTCTGGCAAAGATGATACAGGTTGTTAAAGTAACTTTATGCCTTTCAGCAGCTTTTATCTCAGCTGAATACAGTGACAAAGTTTGCATTGAACAAGTGAAGAGTAATATATTAACATGGAAAGTGAGTGTACAGCAAATGTGCAATCTGGATGATAAAACAGATTAAAATGATGATGCATCATCCTAGGATATTCTGTAGTATAAATCCATGCATCTATTTTTGTACACTTTGTATTCTTGATTTTAAGTCTGTTTTCTTCAAAGTGATCTTAACTTTGTTCTGTGTGCAGAATTAAACTGGTGATTTATCCTTTCAGACACTGACACTCATAATCCCATGGTATGAAGAGTACAGAGGGAGAGGACAGTATCTTTGTGGACAGGGTTGAAGATGATTGGTAGCAACTGGCCGCCTAGTAGTTTAGATGTGGTGCATGAGTGTGTGCTGTGTGCTGTGGTAAGTGAATGATTTCAAGTCAAGAGGATAAGTTTAGGAGATTGTAAGCACCTCCCACTTCTGTGCATGGATTTTGATAATTTGTTTTAGTTGTGGCTGGTTCTTTCCAAGACAGTTCTTCAGTGCTCTATCTGATCAGTTCCTTCAGCATATAATATGTATTCTTTCCATGAAGTGATAACTCTGGCTACTGGGCATTGCTTCAAATAAATAATAATTTCATTTGCCAATCCTTGTTACTTGCAATAAGAATAGCTGGTGGCCTTTGTCCTGTCTGATTTAGTTTCATTTTAGGAAGTTCAGCCTGTAGCTTACAGTGTGCTTCCTCTTGCCTGATCTCAAGTCTAAGCAAAGGAAAAAACACACAGGTAATCAAAGTATTGATTTTCTATTTCTGTGTGGAATATTGAACTATTGCCTTTTGTCTGCTGAAACAGGAAAAGTACATCTTAAACAAGCAACAAAGCAACCTAGCACTCACAACAAGCTGATTTTTATATATATATATTTTCTCTCTAATGCATAATAATAGCAACTAAATTTCTGTCAGAGAAGCTTCTGTGCCATTTGGACTGCACAGCTGTGAAAGTTACTCTCTATTCAGAGAGAATGTTTGACTGAGCATCATAGAAAGGGAATAGTTTCCTAGGGAAAAAGAGCCCACTTGTATAAAGTTCATGTCCTCCAATACATCTGCTGATTCACATATGCAAAAAAAAATAAAAATCTGGGAATGAAAATCACTGAAACACCTTTTGTGCATGACCATTTCACATAGTGCTGTTGCAAATAGGTGGAGGTGGATAAGGTACTGTCTCCCGCTCACATCTCATTGTCTTCTCAAGCACAGCATCAGTAGACAGTAGGGATCTCCTGTTTTGATCCATAATCAAGGCTTGTGTTTTAATCCTCCAAAGCCTAGACATTTTTTTTTTTAAAGAAGCAAATCTTAAAACACATCCTGAAGCTGTACAGACTCAGAGCTGAAATAACTCCTGAAGGATGCTAGGCCCAGTGGGAATTAAAAAGGCTGACCCGCTTCCCAGCTTCAAACTTCCTCTCCCAGGCATGCAGCAAATGTGTTATTCACTCCCTGACCCTTTGCACAATGGGTTGACCTTCCTCTCACATAAGTCAGCCCAGCATGAGAGCAATATATGGAGCCTTTGGGGCTTTCCTCTGTCCAAAAAATTGTGTCATTTTCAGGCAATATAGGACCCCCAGTTGTCCTGACCTTCCTCCTGTTGAAGTATCAAGACTCTCATTGACTTCTGTGGAAGAGGAACTGGGCATTGAACTTGCCTCTGGAAAAACAGAAAATAAATAAGTTATAGGATCCCTGAGAGTCCATAATATAGGGATTATTCATGCAAATGCAATATTTAGACTATTTAAAATGTATGTTAGTTGGAACACACACAGCAATATTTTGCATTTTCCCTGCAAATAGAGCTTCTGTGAGTGGCTGGCGATGTTGCAGAGACACAGGGTAGTGAACAGCAGCCCCTACAGTGGGACAGCAGTAGAGAGTGTGGAAAGGCTGAGGCAAAGCAGTTTGCACCAAGATCTTTACTTAGGAGAAGGTCCTTCTATAATAGGTTTTGATATTAAGCTTTCACTGAGACACTCTTAGAATTTCCATCAGATCATGAACACAATAATTTATGAGCGTTTTAGTTGTACCGTCTTGGGAGAGAATTTTCATTTTTGTGGAAGGAAAAATACAGGTTTTTCATAGGTACAGGGTAAAATGGTATGAGTTTTCTAACCTCTGCAGTACTTCTCTAAAGCACTTAAAATTATTTTTAAAAACTTCATTTCTTCTCTCTGCTTTGCTTATGAATAAATAGAGATGCTGGTTACCACCCATCTGACTCTCCAAAAAAGGACATGAGAATCTGGACAAACAAAACAAACCAATCTGCAAAATGCTATATAAAATCCCGAGAAGCTCTTAATGAAGAAATATGTAATTCTAGAACCAGATACTCTGTGATGGGTGGAGGCAGATGTATACAACTATAGAGTTAAACTATATACATAGTTCTCTGCATAGCATACACTGACAGAAGAGGTTTGTCCTTCTGCTTGTAAATCCATACCTCACCATCCCTATATGTTAGTTATGTGTGAAGACTAATAATGGATCTGTCAGATAAACAATCCAAATACCTTCCCATTACTGGAAGTTTTATCAGAGACTGCAAAACTGTAACACCAACAGGAGCTTCTAAGGGAAAAAAAAATCTCCTTTGTTTTGGTCATTCCAAAATACTGTTCATGCAAAAGTTACTGGGCAGAACCAAACTTAAAGCAAAACAGATTCATTCCCGTGTTTTTATACCACTATCCGTGCTCTCTACAAATCAGGTTGTGTAATGATGGGACTGACCTCTGAGTGTGGGAGCCAAATAGGTATAACAGGTCACCGTCTTTCTGCAAGCGAAACCCTTTCCTGGCAACAGACAAGCCAGGCAGTGTGCTTTTTAATTAAAATCACATCCTGGGCATTTAAGTTTTCAAAAATTATTAGTATGACAGAGGTTACCTTTTCGTGTGACTACTATTATTACTGTCAGACTGCCTGCTTCAAGTGGGGGGCTGAAGGTTACATATGGGATGGGGGAATGTAAAGTTAGCTGGAAGGGGTTAGTACACGGGGCCGTAGCCTTGGAATGCTCTTTGTTGGCCAGCTCTCTTGCTGTCTTGTCTACAGCTGCGCAAAAGACCCCTCAGGACATCATGTATAGCCCTCAGCAGTGACTGCAGTGCTATAAACTGCAGGTGACTCTGGTCAAATCCAATTTCTCTTCCTGAACTGAACACATGCTATCATTGCTGCGTATTCCTTGCCAAGGTAAACAAGGGTAACAACCTTACAGATTACTATAGAGAATTTCATTCAAATTTATGCTTGGTATTATACTGTTTCTTTAAAAAATGCTGAACTGTTTGAATTCCTACAGTTGTAATTGAGGCTAATGGATCATGATGAAATAAGATGACATTTGGGTGTATATAAATAGTCTTATGGATGAAAAGATGAGTGGTTTAGCTTAGTAAAGGACACATTTTCATGTAGGAAACTTAGGACTCACTAAGAGTCTTTCTAGGAAAGTCTTCATTTTTTTTTTTTAGTATTCATACTGACATTCTTATGATTCATCAATGCGCATTTTACAAATAAAGCTGTGACACAAAAGGATGAAATGACCTACCCAAAGCTGTGGTGCAGTCAGACGTTGACTCATGTTCCTAAATCACTGTTCCATCCTATTTTACTATTCTTTGGCACTCAGCTAACACTTGTACCTTTAAAAATCTTCCCTTCTTAAAAGAAGTTTTGTTTCAGCTCTGAGAAGTACAACCACTTCAAAAACAGAGACACAAACAGCACACATATTTGGGGAAAAGTTTAAAAAAAGCACAAGAAAAACAAATTATTTCATAGTTTAAAATTCCACTTTGAAGTGCATTTTGGTGATTATCAGATAAATCCCTAAGAACAGAATTGGAATGACACTATATGTGCTTGAAGCAGTTCTCCCTTTAATGGATCTTTTGGAACTTGCCTAAGTTGCCATAAGAAGTCCGTTTTTATCATGCTGTACTGTAAATATTTTAGTACTGAAATTGGCTTTTAATAAAATTAACTACAAGTTCAAAATGTTTAATGGACTCCATGGCAGTAAAATTAAGAAGAATGTCATTTTGTCTCTTTAATGTGCCCCAAAACATTCTTGTGCTGAATTAGAACACTGATTGTTATTTTTCAGCTCAGGACTTGGCAGGTGTGTAATGCGACTCCTGATAGCAGGACAGCAGATTACATTCTCCTATAAAACCATTTCTAAGGAACTTGGCACAAACACTGTTATTGCATGTCTGCAGGTGTTTAGTAATTGGATTAATGCAGAGCAGAAGGAATGTCTGACGCCCCAGCACTGAGAAACGCTGAGGAAAGACATTCATTTCTGAGAGTAACCTGGAATGCATGATGACAGCCTGTTCACACACATGGAGCCAGATCTAAGCCTGCAAGTTTAAAATTAACTGCTGTGAGCAATCACCTTCCAGAGGAAAGTTTATCCAAACCTAAATACAATAACAGGAGCTCTGTAAGTAAGGAGGTAGAGAACTTTGGGCTACGTTTTGATCCTATTCCAAAAGCAACTTGCATAACCCTAGCAAAAGTCCTTATATCATGCATATCACGAATCCCTAAAATCCTAGGTGTCTAATAAAAATGTCCTTGATAAACATATAGACCCTCAAAATTCTGAAAAGGTATAGAGAATATAATATAATCTCAGATCAAGGGCTTTCAGGAAGAAATTATGTTCTTTTAAATATCACGATCATGGATTAGAAAGGCTTTTATAACGGCCAGGGACTTAAAACATAAATATTCCTATACTGATGAAAATATTAACCTAAGTCCATTTGAACTAGTAAAAAGTAAATTTCTGAAAAGGTCTCAGTTTGAGTCCTGACAGTACTCAGAAAAACACTTGTATGAAATCTTTAGGGTCACTAAGTTTCAATGTGCAACTGACAGGTTGTCCTCAAAAACTCACTTGAGCATGGGTATTGTTTTAGAAAGCATCTTTTACACATATGGTTTATAGATTAATTTTAACAGTAGAGGGATTTAGGGATAAAAACAATTCTTTGTATTATCTTATGCTGGGAAAACAGGACCCACGAGAAAAACCTTTCTGCTGCTAGGGCTCCTGAGAGGACAGAAGTGATGTAGATCCAGTGAGGGCACTCTAGGAAGTAGTTTTTTTATCTGTCAGGGCATTATTGTCTAGATCTGCACTGTGAGGAAATAAATACACTGAGGTGACTGACCAGTGTGCTCATTGGTGGGCTGGCTCCTCTGGAAGCAGTACTAGCTAGCTGCAGGTAGGAGTGACCAATGCCCTGTAACTCTTGGCTACTTAGAAAAGCCACCATGTTTGAAAAAAGTTCATGACTCACAGATTTTGGGGTTTCCACAGTACTTCTTCCAGACCATGGAGATGTCTCAGGTGAGGATTTGAGTCCTTCTGGGTTTTGCCTGGGTTTTTCTCCCTAACCTTCTAGATAAGATGAGGAATGGGTAAAACTCCATGTCACTTTCTTATGTCAGTTGGTCAGAACTACAATTTACTGAAATAAGTGGTGGATTCATTTCAAGTAGAAGTTACGTTTACAGTTCTTTATATTCTCTCTATGAATTCACTAGCAAATAAGAGTTATAAGGCAGGAGAATATATTCTTAGGACTAAAATAGATATAGAACAATTCCATCACACCACATTGCCTACAGAAAAGATTTTTTTGGGGAATTTAATCAAAATACCCCTACTTGTAGATTTTACCATAATCTTAAAAGCTTTGTCCTGTGCAATGAATGACATTTCACTGGCAATCAGGTGTTTAATGGCCATGGAGCAAATGGCATCCTCATGGAAGTTGTTGAGAGCTCTGCACTGACTTCCAGATGCAAGTCACAAGTCACTCCCACTGCAGTTAAAGTTGTCAAACAACTTCCGTTATAGCTTTGTCTTTTACATGCACACAGCTTTCCCTGGGCTTGATCTCTATCAGAAGCCTTATTGCTAAGGACATGGACAAGAGGGGATTGACTGCATGTATAACAGGATTCATATTGCACAGATAAGCACACATGTACAATCTACTGCTTTGAAAGTTCTTTAGGATGAAAGGTTCAACTTCCGTGAAGATCAAGGAATGCTGCATCACCATTTCCTTCACAGAGTTGTCTGTCATTAGTTTAGATCCTTTTTGTGAATTGCACGAGTCAGCCTCTAGTGTGGAGGGTCCATTTCATGTGGTGTGGGGAAGGCTTCATATGAATTTTTCCAGCTTTCAGATGTTTGATTTTGGAGCTTTTAAAACTCCATGCCCATCAGCTTTTATGAATTTCATTGCTTTTTTTTTTGTTTTGTTGTTTGGTTTTTGTGTGTGTGTGGTTTTTTTTGTTTTGGTTTTTGTTTTTTTTTTTTTTTTGGTTCAGAACAAGAAAATGAAAAGAAGTCTGTGGTGACTCCACAAGATTGAGCATTGCATTCCTGTGGCACAGAACTGCTGTGCTGCATGATGGTGCTGACCATACAGGCTGGCAACAGGCTGTTCTAACAGGGAAATGAATATTGCTTGAATGACTCAGGGGATAATAAAAGCAACCAGTTCTGCGTCTCATCCCCCTGGAAGATGATGGTGTTTCCATCTAAGCTTTTCCAGCTTTACTACTCAAAATTGGATTAGCCCCTGAAAAACAACTTTGAATATTTCTGAGAAAGTCTCTGAAACCCAGAGTTCCGTGCAGGTGAAGGAATGACTGTGTATTAAAAACACAGCCCAACAGTGGTAACTAAAAGGAAATAAAGGGACAAGTTTGCAGATGTTTGTCCTGTTTGCACACTCACTATGAATCCACTCAGCCTATTGTTGAACACAGGAAAATAAGTTATCTGGACCTTTGGTTGGACTCAATACATGCTGCTATGTTCTCAGGTAAGTCTGAAAGTCAGAGTTCAGGCAAGACTGATTGCTTCCACTCCCTTTAGTGTCAGTGGAAACAGGCAAAGTGATTGATGTCACACCTGCCTTAGGAGTTCTCTTCTAGAAGTACCCATACTTTTTTTTTCACCTACTAAAAGGGGACTGACTTTGTCAGTCTAAGACTAGAACCATACTTTCAGATTATTGCATTAACTTACCTGAATCTCATTCCATTCCACAATATCAGAAAGGGTTCATTATGTTTTGTTTCAGTGAAACACTGCTTTGTCCTCCAAACAAAATTATACTTATTCCATAAAAATTTGATATTACTGAAACAACTGCTGACAAAGTTATACTAGGCAAGGTTCATATATTTTCACATAAATATGTAAGAAAATTCTTCAGCCTCATGAGCAGCTCTTGATATTTTTACTTGCTGTGAATAGAGGTGTTGTCTGTCTGCAGTTTCACTGATTTCAGGGACCATCTGCTGGGAGAAGACTGTGCAGCACCTACTCTGTTTGTGTGTTTACTGATGGCAATTACAGACAGTTTTAAGAAAACCAGCATTCACTACCCTTACCAAAGAAGTTTGTTAGTTCGCCTTTCACATTAATAATAGTATTGAAATAGAAATACCTCACTAGAGGATCCTAGAAACAAGCAGTTTTAACCATTGCCCAATTCTATATCTTTGTAGACTTTTTCACATTGTACTCAGAGAGGATGATTGTAAATTATGAAGTTTTAAAAAACAATTTTTTCCTCAAATGGAAGAAGAAAAGCATACCTCATTTCTAGGATAGAGGTCATGATTATTGTTTAACTCTATACATGCTTTTTGGGTAGAAATATGTGTGAAAAGCTTGCTTGAATTGCTAAGTATTGTGCCCTGTATTTTTAAAGAATCATTAATTGTGCTATGTAATATGTATTTTTGGAGTTTTTTAAAGAAACTTGAAATTCATATCATGCCATAGTTTGTTTTAGTTTCTTACT
Organism: Sclerurus mexicanus; assembly: GCA_013396755.1. NCBI lineage: Eukaryota > Metazoa > Chordata > Aves > Passeriformes > Furnariidae > Sclerurus > Sclerurus mexicanus. Next base: position 1,927,699 of record VWZF01002180.1, read on the forward strand.
TTTATTTTTACATTTAAAAAAATGCAGTAGATCAAGAGACGTGTGAACTAGAGGTGGAGATGTGTTCAGGCCTGTAACCTTACAAGTCCAGAAAGACTTCAAAGTTGAAACTGGTAGGATCTGGTTACATTTCATCACAAAGGATAAATTTATGACTGTAAGCCCTAACCTTTGTTCAGTCTCTGTTTCTTCCTATTGGCTGAGATATAGTTGTGTTATTCATCTGTCATGTAGTCACATTGAAGAAAATTTTCTTTCTCTTCTACTTCATTTATTTTACTGGCTACTTATGAATTTGACAAAGATGGGAACGATCCAAATTGGTGGCATGGCTGCTCTACAGAAGGCAAATCAAACTTTTTAAAAATGTTATCCTCTGTGCTAATGCAAAGGATGACAAGTGCTGGGGCTGCTGTAAAAACTGAAAAGTAGAATAACTGTTATTCACATAGAAATTGAATTGAGGAAACATGGAGCTGTTATTAACACCGTATTGTTCTAGCCACAATGCAGAACTCTGAGGCTACATTTATATCAGTAAATAAAATGGATCAGGGCTCTGCTATACCTCTCTGACCTATTGACATGAGTGAGCTCATTATCAGCCAGTTGAACTCTTTTACTTTCCAAAATCATGTGACTGTGTCCCAACAGACTGTTGAGTTTTGAGTCAGATAAGAGCTGGAAACTGTGTCCAGATATTATATGGAAGAGTATTACTCTGGATCAAAACAGTGTCAAGAGGTGTGTTAGTAATTTAATGTCATGATCTTGCTCTATTTAGTGTGGTAATATAGAAGTAGATGCTGTACAGAGCCAGAAATCAGCACAATGCCAGTCAGACATTGATATAAGCAGCATTAGTGAGAAGAGGCATATTTAATCCTGGGTTCTGCAAAGATATATATAATTTTCATGCTTCATTGAAGAATGGAATAAAAAGAAAACAAGTTTATTCTAAAATTTGGGAACAGATGTATGCTCTTGCTGCTACTCTCATAAGTCTGTAAGGGGGTATACACTTACTGTCATTTAAAAACGTTCCTTGTATCAAAGGAAGGCAGTATGCGAACAATATAATACAAATTTGTCGTGAAAATCCAGCTTCACAAATCCAAAACAATATGAAGCATTCTCTTAATTCCAAATCATGAGGGTTTAAAATGTCAGTGCCTCAATGAATAGTTCTGTTTTCCACCCAAACATATTTCTTGGACAACTCCTGGAAACCTGATGCCTGAACACTGCTCTTTATGGCAGCTCTTCTGAGTTTCTGTACCAGCCTGCACCTGAGGGTACACTGAAATACATGGCTGTTCATGGCTGGAACCATGAAGCTATGTCTATGCATCTTGTAAGACTTCATTATAGAGTGCACTTGGCATGCTCAGTGTGGGCCAGCTGGTGAAGGAACTAAAGGTCAGGTTTGTATTTCACCTGACTGGGCAGCCTCTGGATCCCATCCTCATTGTACAATGAGAGCTGATCCCTCAGCTGGATAAAGCTTTTCTGGAGACAATAAGATAATTGTGGGAAGATACTAGAGGAGACTCTAGTGCCTCAGTTTGTTGTGAAATCGTGAGTACCTTAGGTGTCTTCAGTACCAAGTGACTCCAGATTTTGACTGTGAATGAGTGCAGCCCTAAGAATGACCCAATAATTTGGTTGCAATTTTTTTTTTTTATTGCTTGCTAAGCTCACCTAGCCACAGAGATGTTAGTGCTGATTACATGAATCAATTTTACAACAAAGACATCCTCTTCAGATTTCATTTCAGAAAACAATTCTTGACTTTGAGATGAAAAAAACATTGGGGTGTCAGACTTTTGAAGGATAAAAGAAAAAAAAAAGGTGCTGTGCTTATGAAGTTTCTTTAGTAAAATAGAGCATATAAAATAGATGAATTTATTGTATCCAGTTCTCCCCTACTTGGAGAAATCTTATTGGTAGCTGATAATTCAAGGTGATATTTAAAGGTCCTTACATTCTAAGATGTGTGGTGTTCTAACCAAAGGCAATCTGACGTGAAAAGTACAGTTACACTGGCAAGCAGGGCTTAAAGAAGTGCAGGGCACAGCTGGTGTTGAAAAAGTCTCTCCCACATTTCTGCATGACACCAGCTGCAGCCCAAGATGAAGCCACTAGAAAACCTCAGCTCAAGCAAGATACACAAGACGGTATAGCCAATGATAACAGGAAAGTTTAACACTAGATCAACACAAGTATAATTAGCTGTTTCAAGTGGAGACATTATTCTTCATTTCCTGCCCTCAGCTTGTTGCTCTGAACTGTTAAACAATAGCTGTGTTTCATGCAAGAAGGGTTGGATTTCGGAGGCTGGTGAAATGGCTCCCCTGTCGGACCAGATCCAAGGGTGGAGGGATTCACTGTGAGTGTGTCTGGGCTGCTTCAGATGGGCCCAGACAGCCTGGCAAACAAAGAAACGGTGGTGGAAGATTGTTTGACGACCAAAAAGCCATTAGAATTAATTCAGCAATATTTTCATCCAGCTGACTTCAGTTCTTTTGACTCACATAGGCCTTTTACCCACTGTACTGAAAGAAGAGATGCCTTTCCTTTTTTTCTGCTGAGCTCCAAATCTTCAATATAATGAAAGAGTTCCCATTTCTTTTCTGCACTAGTCTGTGCACAGCTTCTCCTTTTTATCCCTGCTTTGCCAGTCTCCTTCATCTACATCCCATCTTTCAGTCATACTTTTACAATCATACCTTTTATTTCCCAGCATTTTCTTTGCTGCCTGTTATTAACTTGCAGATGCACTAGGCTTTCTTCCCATGGATCCAGATTTCCTCAAGACCTAGTGGGACTTGCCCTTGCCAAAGATCACTAGCCTGTGGAGGCAGGCTGGACACTATCTGAGTTAAATTCCTGGGATACAGGTAATATAAGAAGCAGCCTAGTCCAGGGAAAAGCTGCCCACTTTTTTATCATGCAAGTTTTGCAACATATGATCTCAGTATTACATAGTGAGTCTAATCTGAATGTGGTTTTCCACCAAATTCATACCCATCCTGAAAAATTAGCAAGGTTTGGAATCATGGTATGGGATAAGAAAAGTTTTTAAAAGAGTCTGGATGAAAAGTTTATATAATGATATCAATTATTAAATCTTGTCTATGATATATTTGCAGGTAATAATTATGTGCATGTGTGCCATATAATTTCAGCTTGACATAGTCAACATTTGATGATTTTTTGAAACCTTCTGCCATTTTTAAATGACAGAATACAAAAAATACAGGTTCTATAGTGCTCCAAACACTTCCAATTTCTGCATGCACACATGCTATTGCTGAGACTTATTCTGACTATCTGCAGATGTAAACAAGATGACATGCTAAAGGGATTATATATAATTGAAAGATGTGAAGTGGAAAATTACTTCTTTCACTGTCACTCTATGCCTTTATTTGTTCTTGAATCTCTTATTAAAAAAATCCAGCACCACACACAAAGAAACAAACATGTACACTGTACATCAGAACCTGGAAAACTTCCAAGCCACATTCTGACAATTGGCAAAACTATCAGATAAGATTCAACAGAAAAACTACAATGTGATGATGGGCTGATTTTAGAGACAAGACACCAGACATGTATTTCTGGTAGGGTTCTTAGATAAAAAAATGCAATTCCTGCTTCTGGAATAGGTTTCCTATGCTACCTTAAATAATTAATTTATGATTTCTGCTCCTTTGTTTCTCTATTCTGAAAAATAAAGAAAACCTACTACCTTATTTTTTTTGTTTGTTTTTTTCCTTCACAATTTATCTGGCTTCACTGTTTATAATACAATACAATGTTTGCAAATAACTCTGCAAATTAGCAGAATGGACCTTACACCTAACAGGTATCTATTGGCCCATAACTAATACCAGGTTATTGCATTTAGAGAGTACCTAAGCAGCAATGGAGCGTTTTTCTACAAAGTGGTTTTGTTGTTGGTTATATAAAACAATGACTCATTCCTTTCACATAGCAAACATCTTTTCTTGTCCCCATTTAAAAAGTACAGGAGAAGCAAAAGGAAAGGTTGCATGGGTGGTGTGAGATGGGATAGATAGAACAGAAAGATTGGTAAGAAGTTGTGGAAGACACATAAATGGTTTCAGAGGGTACATAAAGACTTTCTCTGCAAACTCTGATCTTTAAATAACATTAAATTGTCTGCATTAGGTCTTCTTCAGCTGTATCACTCTATACAACAGATGTTGATCCCGTGAATCTTTCAAGTGAAAACATTCTGTGATTCATAGAAAATTTATGATTAAAAGATGGTATAAAGATGAAAAACCACCCGCCATTATGAGCCATGATGAACATGTGTGCAAAGTTATTGCAAAAGGCACTGTGCATTCTGCTCCCAGAAAAGGGAAAAAATGTTCCCTTTGGTTGAATAAAATGTATAAATTAAGTAAAGATGGTCCTTTCCTACTGTTTGAGTCTTTCATATCAGTTTACAAGCACTAAAATCAGAAGACTTCAGCAATAAGTACATTACTTCTATTCATCTGTCAATTTCAAGAAATCGGAGTATATAATTTGTTGGGTAATCCTTTGAATTCCCATCTGAATATTAAAAAAGAAATGTGGTATCACTTCATGTACCTGCCTGTGACTTTTCAGACTGTAAACAACTTCTAGTGTATAGCTTGATTTGACTGTCTGAAGCCATGAGACAGATATTTATAGTAACAAAGGGTTTGTTTAGAACTGCTCTTTCTATCTAACAAATTCGACAATTCTTCCCCCTCCTGAGGGCATATAGAAAAAGCAATGGTGGCAGAATTTTCATGGTGTTGTTTGCCATTCAGGGTTAAGAAAAAAATGCTACCTGAATTAAGTAACTGTGTGAAACTGCAGAAAAATGCAAAAATCTGAATGTTGATGACATAGAACAAGAAAACCTAAAAAGGTTTACTGTGAGTTAAGAAAATGGAGTTGAACTATAAATCTGCAGATGTACTGCCCACCTTCCTGGAGGTTCCCTGCCTACCACAGTACTTCTGAGCTGGGAGTGGTGCAGATCCTTGCAGGCAGCAAGTGCCAGAGAGCTGATGGGGTTTGAAAGAGAAATGAGGCTCCAGTGCTGTTCTCCTGCCTGCACTACAAAGGAAGAGTAGATAAATGGCCCTGTGGGCACCATGTCTGCTTCTCGCTGTGCCATGGGGTGGGCCCATCTCCTCCAAACTTTCTAATAGGTCATCTGAAATGGCACAGTGATGACTCGAAAGCACTGGGAGGGTGGGAGAATCACAGCCTTGAGCTTTGGAGTTCACTAGCAGCTGGTTTTGCTTAAGGCAGATGACACCGGGCTGAAAGCCCTGCATCTTGCACCTTCCTTTTCCTTAATAGGAACAGATCCTGGCATGGGAAAAGACGCAGGAGGAGAATGTGAACAGGATTCCCCAACATGCAGAAAACAGAAGTGAGGGCTGGCAGATGGTAGTGGGAGGGAAGAGTCTTATAAGTCCCACTGAAACTCTGTGGCTCCTGATTAATTTGTTTTCTGAAATAAATAGAAGTGATTTACTGCATTTAAAGTTAACCATCTACAGAGTTTGTCCCTAGTTTGAACTGGTCATCTTTTCAGTCAGTGCTGAAGAACAGGCACATTCAAACTGAGAACAGTAAACTGTTGACAGTAAGAGAGCAACATCCATTTATTGTGTGCTGTAATAATAAACAAGGGTGAAAACCAGAGGAACTCTGCTCTTCAAAACCTTTTTGCAATAAACCTGCTATATCTATCTTGGAGTTCATATGTTTCATATTCTTTTAAAGGATGTCCTGGACTTGATGGAACAAGACACATCAGACTATGTCTGGTTTTTATTTTGTTTGGTATGATATTTTTTAATGACAGTTCAAGTTATGCCCTTGAATGAAAAGATAATAACTGCAGTACAGATCTTGCCTGGAACAGAGATTAGGAATGCTAAAATGTTATAAGACGCTTTCAGGGTCCTACAGCAAAGGAAGAAGATTATCTTGGAGGCAAGAAATTATCATGATGTCCTTTTCTGTTCTGCTGACAAGCTTCTTAAGTGAGACACTAGTCAAAGACATTTTTATGCTGTTCAACAACATCTTGTAATATTTCTGTATGCTTTTTGGACACAGCTGAAATGTGGAAAGCATAACTGTTGATTAGTTAAGAGAATGGATCTTTTGGTTTTTCATAATTGGATACTCTAGAAGCATTTTCTCAGGTATCCTTGTCAGGCATTCTTGAGATAATGCAGAATTTGCTTGATCATGTTCTAACATGGTTGTTAAAAGAATGCCTGCCTTTTCTCGGTCATGCTATCCTGAGAGCTGTGAATTGCTCTCTTCAACCTGGGATGGTTCCAAAATAATTTGAATGGGGCTACAATCATTCTTTTGTTAGAGATGTCTTATCCATGGATGTTTTGTTTAATAGCCAACCAGTTCATAATTTACACATTTCGGTTAACAAGGAGAGTAGTTTAAAGTTCAGTGCAAATTTTATTATATATGTTATAGTACACATCTGGCAGAGATACACTTTATGATTGTCCCTTGGTTGTTAATAGTGTGACTTTTTTTTTCCATCAAGATATGTTCTTCTTGGCAATTTAGTTTTTTGGCAGCAATTTGACAAATAACTGATTAGTGTTATGCACAAACTTTTTGTATTGGCTATCTCTGTGCTTGCCCTTCTATATAAAGCAAAATAACAGTAGTGTCTTCTTAAAGGAAGGTTAGTAGTAATTCTGAATGCAAAGTAAAGTCACAGCAATTAAGTTCCAATAAGTTATCAACATGATTGATTGGCAATTAATGAATAAAATACAAGTGAAAATTTGCAACACAAACCCTTAAAATATCTAATAAGCCTGGTCCATTTTTCATAAAAATCAATGACACAGATTCACAAACATCTCCTAGGTTTTCCTATGAACATTTTCCTAGGTGCACAGAGAGAAAAGGGCACTTTCAGGGAGTTATTCACTAGTAGATGAGTCATACTCTGAAAATGCCCATTTTTATCATTGTTTCATTAAGGGACAAAGTTCCCCAATGGAGAGTAAACTTCTGCTTTTAGGTGTTAAAGTTCAATGAGATTAGTCTGAAGACCTTTCTGGAAATGAGTTCTAAGCAAAGTAACTGGGGGCTCTTTAGACTTATGAAGGCCAAACTGTTGAACATCAGTGTCAGAGTCAGGGTTTTATTTACCATCTTTACTTGATAAGATGCAGTGCTCTGTAAGGCTTTTATAGTTTCTTAGAGAATGGCACAAGATTGCTAACTTCCACAAATTTTTTTTTTTTTTTTT